>CM076084.1:19905102-20070102 GCA_038088235.1 Zacco platypus
TCTGTCAGTTTAAATCTAGACTAAAAACGCATCTATTTAACCTGGCATACACATGACGCACTATAAACTTTTGTCTTCATATCCGTTAAAGGATTGTTAGGCTGCATAGATCAGGTCAGCTGGAACCGGGAACAGTTCCTATAACACCAGATGTACTCGTTACATCGGAAGAAGAATGGCGTCTACGCTAATTTTTTGTCTCTCTGTTTATCCCGAGGTTTACCAATTAACGTGATTGGCTGAATCCGGGCCGTGTCCGGGTCGGACGGGGAACCTGTGCCTGTGTGCGGCAGCAATGTGACCCTGTGGTGTCGGCAGAGACTGTGTTAACTAGCTCATCCTTTGTTAAGACCTTACCGACTCATCAGCCAGTGGCACATATCCCAACAAACCGTCCCATACCGGCGTGATCAAAAAGATCTTAAACTAGATGGAACTAGATTAAATATTTTGACTGTTGCGATTCCAAATCGGTTTAATGACCTGTAACTCTGCCTGAGTATCGGACAAGTGTTCACTGTTGACCAGAGGAGAACTGGCCCCCCGACTAAGCCTGGTTTCTCCCAAGGTTTTTTTCTCCATTTGTTGGAGTTTTGGTTCCATGCCGCTGTTGCCTTTGGCTTGCTTAAGTTGGGGACACATGCTTGATATTCAGCAGTGTTTTTGATATGCCTGCATTGGCGCTGTTGTATGCGAACTGAGCTGAGCCGGACGATTACGTCACTGTTTTCTGTAGTGCTGCTACACCTAAATTAACTAGACTAATAACTACTGATATTTGCAACGGAATGAATCAATAATATATAGAATAAGCTGCACAATGACACCATTTTCTTATTAATGTAAAGCTGCTTTGCCACAATTTGCATTGTAAAAAGCGCTATATAAATAAAGATGACTTGAAAACTACATTTAAACAGAACAAGCTGTTGATCAGCTGAAAAGACCATAGCCTTAAAAAGTTAAAATCTGCGCAAAAATATGGCTTTCCTGCCATTATCCTTCAGGCAGTGACACTGTCATGATCTCCTGATGGTAAAGGAAAAAGGGTTTCCGTCTTTGAACGTGGCAGGATTGTTGAGCTGCACAAGCAAGGGCTGTTGCTATGCGCCATCGCTGCCGAGGCTGGACGCAGTAAGACCGCCATTTTACATTTCTTAAAGATTCTGAGGGTTATGGGACAAAAATATCAGGTGGTAGACCCCCCAAAAAAATTCACCTGCACTGAGCCGGAGGATCCGACGGACTGTCCGTGAAGAGACAGGCCGATCCTCGACCAAAATTAAGGCCCTTACTGATGCTGACTGCAACCCAATAACCATAAGACAGCATCTGCGAGTGAAGGGCTTAAAGAACTACAAAAAGTCTTCAAAGGCCACATCTCCTTCCACGTCACACACTTGCCCATTTGGAATTTGCAAGGGAGCACCAAACATGGGACATTGAAAACTGGAAGAACAACGTTTTATTCTCTGACAAGAAAAAATTTAATCTGGATGGTCCTGATGCCTTCCAACATTACTGGCATGACAAAGAAATCCCACTGGAGATGTTTTCTATGCGGCACAGAACAGGAGGCTCCATCATAATCTGGTGCTTTTTCCTTCAATGGGAAAATGGAGCTTCAGGTTGTGCAGGGGCGTCAAACGGCGGCTAGCTATGTGGACATGTTGCATCGGGCATTCCTCTTGACTGAGGGCCCTGGTCTGTGTGGTAATGACTGGGTCTTTCAGCAGGACAACGCTGCAGTTCACAATGCCCGCCTGATGAAGGATTTCTTCCAGGAGACTAATGTCACTCTTTTGGAACACCCTGTATGTTCCCCTGATCTAAATCCCATTGAGACTGTTTGGGGGATGGATGGTAAGGGAAGTTTACTAAAAAAAGACATCAGTTTCAGACCGTGGATGCCCTTTGTGAAGCCATCTTCACCACATGGAGCAACATTCCCACCAGCCTCTTGGAAACAGTCACATCAAGCGTGCCGAAATGAGTGTTTGAAGTGATCAACAAGAATGGTGGGGCTACTCACCACTGAGTCCTTTTTTTGACATTTTTAGTTCTGTTGCGGGGTTTTTTGGGGCTATGGTTTTAAACTTTTGATCAGCTGATGAACAGCCTGTTCAGTTTAAATTCATTTTACAATAAATTGCCTGCTCTCTATTTTGTGTCTACTGCTCGTGTTTCTTCTTTTGGTATTTTGAAGTACTACTTGCAACCAGGTTACTATCCAGTAGCGTGAAATACAAATACTTGTAATATTTCCCCGGGTCTTAAGATTTTGTTCAGGAGTGTATATATTAGATCTGATCAAGCCACTTTTTAGCAACTTTCACACCACGGACATCAGCAGACACAACACAGCTATGTGTTGTATGCCTGAGCATAATCAGATAAAAAACAAACATTACGCCAACTGGTGTTTGATGCTGAATATTTTATTAAAACTTTCCACTTATGTTTTTGCAAACAATATTCCCATATTTCCATACCTTGTCACACACTTTGTCTCCATGAATAATATTGTGAACTCAATGATTAAATTCAACAGGGATCCATGGGATCCTTACAACCGTGATTATAAAACCCTTTCTGATTGGAATTATTCTTTATTATAGAGGAAAAAGTAAATCAATACAAATATACAAGTCCATTGATGGAAAGATCTAGAAAGTAGTCAGATTCCAAAACAGTACAGATATTCCAACTCCTGATACAGTGTTTCATCACAGCCACCTGAGACATATTGCACAGGAAATACTCAACTCTGATGCAGAGATTTTTCTTTTACTGGGGAGAGACATCCTGCAAGTACATAAAGTACTCAAACAAATTAATAATGAGCCTATGCTCAAATACTGGATTTGGGCTGGGTTGTCGTGACTCTCAAAAGGAGCTCATAGGCCATCGACAATTCCTACTTTCAAGACTTTTGTCTTCGAAAATGGCTGTCACAACTTTGAGTTCATCCTATAGTCAAATCAAGGTAAAAGAAGTTGGATGTTAACCCCCTGGGGTCAACTGTCGCATCAGCGCAGCCAACTTTCTTTTTCTTATCAGTGCAATTGAGACTCATAATACTCTGCTGATTTTGGTCATACAGATAAGTGTTATACATCAATCAAAACAAAATGTGTTTTTCGCAAAATAAAGAAAACAGGAAGCACGTTCTGCTGTCTCTCTCAGTAAAATCCCTTCTGAAACGTGTCTGAAAATGAAAGGTAGCTTAGCAAATACTTACCACACAGACATGAGATATGTTTTTAAAAAGCTTTTAAAAGTAATTCATTTAAAAAACATTCTCCATTTATATAATCTGTATGAAATCAACAGGAGGTACAATATTCCCCTTGAACCATGCTAATCTGTAAGTGACATATTTGTTGAAATATGAAATAGACAGGTAGGCAACTTTTCAATGCTTAAATATAAATGTGTGACACTAGGATACTTTTTATGCTCTGTAATATAAAACAATACTATATAAAAGAAATATGAGTATTTACACTATAACATGATGAATATTAAAATGTTAAAGACCAGTGTTTACTGTGAAATACTGTGTTCATGGATATCTGCTTAAACGTAAATGTTTATAATGTGCTAAACAATGTTTCATAAAGTAAACTGTCTCTGTAAGCTTTGTGAGATTGAGTCACTTAAAGTGTGCATTTGAAAAGAAAAATACGCCAAACATTACATAGTTTTACTGCAAATTTGTTTCATAAAGTCAGCTGAGTGTTTGAAATAAATTACATTTGGGATCTGAAGTGGCTTCTTATCAAAGAATGAGGCAGACATTATATTATTTTTAAGAATCCAATATATAATTAATGCTATGTCAATTAGCATTGCATCATAAAAATACTTTATTCTTAAGAAAATATCAGAGATGGCTTGAAGAACACAAATAATATATTGGTCGCAGTCATGTGTTTATTGTCTTCATATTTAATAAGTCAAAGCATTTGTATCTTTTTATTTCATGCCATCTGCATTTTTCCCTGTAAAGTAAAATTACTATTATTATTATTATTTTATGCAGCCCTACAAGTACAATTGTCTTTATATTGTCTGTGTCACAAATTTAACAAAATCACAAATTTAACCAGAAAAAAAGAAAGAAAAAAAAAAATCACAATAATATTTTTCCTGAAATTGTGCAGCCCTAGTTGCTCTTGATGTCAGCATACTCACAGACTCAACATGTTAGTGCAAAAAGAAGGGACAGAAAAATCATGATAAGATGAGATATTTAACATAATATGCCTTATCTTGTGCATAAAAAAAGTTAAGAAATTTGTTACATATAGGCAGAGTCTCTTTGGGAAAGGGATCAACAGAGGGATTAACAGCAGCATTTATAATGGAAAACAGTGTTCTTGGATTGTAATGGTTCTTTTCAATAAGATCTGAAAAGTACTTAGACTTTGCTGTTTTCAACGCTTTCTGATATTGAATTAAATTGTCCCTTAGTATTTCATATAAGACTTGCAGCTTGTCTATTTTCCACCTTCTTTCAGCCCTCCTGCAGACCTGAGTGTGCGGGTTTCATCATGGAGCCA
Organism: Zacco platypus; assembly: GCA_038088235.1. Lineage (NCBI taxonomy): Eukaryota > Metazoa > Chordata > Actinopteri > Cypriniformes > Xenocyprididae > Zacco > Zacco platypus. The sequence continues at coordinate 19,909,668 of CM076084.1, forward strand.
AGGGTAGTTTATACGGTATAGCTTTTATGGGAGCCAAAGAATTTAAATTAGAAGGACAGTATTGAAATGATTAATATCATTTGCATCACTTCAACACCAAGTAAATCAGATGATTGAGACTCCTCCTTAAAAACAGCAGAAAATTCAGTACAAGTTGTCTGTGTATTCGTTCGACACCAGCAGACTTTTTAGTGGGTTTTTTTGTGGATTTTGTAACATTAAAAGAAGTGGGGACACTAAAAGTTATAGGCTTGTGATCAGAGATAGCATGGTCATCTATTGCCAAATCACAACTGTCAAAAGAGTATGACCATGAATATGAGGAGTGGAAGCATTCACAAGCGGCACCAAATCAAAAGAGTCAATAAGGCTCAAATATTCTTTGGCAAAAAAATTCTGTACAACACACATGCATGTTGAAATTCCCAAGAATTAAAAGTCAAAGTTTATCAAAGTTGGGAATAGTCCTCCCTAAAAAGTCTGAAAACTCATTTATGAAGTTATGTGGTTTAGGTGGTTTATGTATGAAATCGCCATATGCGTGAAGGCCAGCGCGAAGCGGGAAATTCAATTAAGACACCAGAAGGAACTTGAACTTGACCGCAAAACCTCTGCACCTTCCACGTCTTTTGCGGCGCTTTCTTCCCGGCAAAGGACAAGACAGGAGACGCAAATAGTGAGGTACAGTCATCAAAGGAGAAGAAAACCATGGATAATACTGGACATCATGGAGTATCTCTTCAGTGACGTTTTTAATGTTGATCAACGTTTGACGATCATAAATTAAAAGTGATGAAACTTTTTTTTAAAATAGCTGACATAAAACGCATTAAAACAAACAAATGGGCAAACACAACAGGCAGCAGACGGCAGGCCACATACACCATCGCAAAACCAACAATGGATACTGAAAACAAAAACAATGAGCATGTAAGAGAGAAACAGACTGTATGAATGTAGGCATGTTCAGCTGTAAGGTTTCACAGTCCTTGAAACCCAAGGGTGAGCAAACCAGCCTGATATAAAGTCATTTGTAACAACAGTGCATGAGTTGAAATAAACATGAAAGCCTTATCGGATATAGCCCAATGATGCAAAAGACAGTCCAGGAAAGATGGAAATGATGGCCTTGAACATAGAATAACTCCAATCCAATAAATAAATCGCAAAGTGCAGATAACCTCAAACAGAAAAGTTAAATCTTTACAATCCTCTTGCACGAGATCCACAAGGTGAAGTAAAGATACAGTTCATGGATGAAAATCCTCTTTTGAACTCCAAGCAATGAATGGTAGCCATACAACTGCTAATAGCAATAAAGAGTCCTTACTGGTTGTGCTTAAAACCAAAGTTTCCCAATTAGGACTTAAAGTGGTTGGTGGTAACAGCAGGTAAGCCATACTTCCTCTGCCCAACAAATATGACTTGCTCTTCTACAAATCTGGGTATACACCCTACACTAGAGTCTCCTGGTACCTCTGGTGGCGTGTAGTAATATGACACTCAGTCAGAGAGAACAAATTCAACCATTTCCAGTAGAACCAGTATCACCAAAGTAATTTATAAAAGGTTGCCATATGTCAGAAAATGTTTCCTCTATTTTTTAAGCTCCAAATGTTTCATTATATCCCTCATCAGATTTATACTTGTGGGGGCAACTTTCTATAATAGGCCTTTGTAATATTCTTGACAATATCAGAAAAATATTTCTAAAAAATCCATTCCATTTTGAAACGCATGTAAACTACGTTCGGATTCGTCATTCAGTATTATTTCATCAAAGCAAATAGTGTCCATGTAAACATAGCTAATGTCTTTCCTTATGTCCTTCACTGTGTATCTTGTCTCTCTACCATTGTACCATCTATTGAACTTAGGCAACCAACAAAGTGACATCACAGGTTGTAGTACTGCAAGATGGCGGTACCCTTGCTACGAAAGCTAGTTACATTTGTCGTGTTTTTTAAATAATTTTTAGGGCTGTCAAAATGAACATGTTAATGCTTTAATGCAAATTCATTTTAACGGCACTAATTTTATTAACACACAATTAACCCAGAGCACATTTTCTGATTGACCCGTGGCCTAGCCCAAGGGTTCCCAAACTTTTTAGCCCGCGACCCCCATGATAAATGCGCTGCTGCTCCGCGACCCCGCACCTCAACAAACCCTCCCGTCGCGTGAAATGTACAGCTAATTGATTTTATGCCCAGTCTCAAAGCACACAAAGTTATATTTTATTGTTCTACATGAAAAATCTGTGTTACAATTCTGCATGAGCCGCTCAATATCCACCTGTTCTCTCTCGGAAAGTAACTGTGCAACTATGTTGGGTTGAACATTGTTCTGCCATCAGGAACCAGTCGAGCAGGTCTGAGCGGCACACACACACGCGCACACGCACGCGCACGCGCACACCCACACACACGCGCGCGCTCATGCTAATCCGATGGTCAACGTGTCCGAAACACTAAGTACTCGGTAAAGCATTTCTGTGTCATGCTGAATAATTCTTCCTCATTTCTCTCAGCATCACACATATAATGCAATATCAATGTCAGTTTTACACATCAAAACGATGTCCTTCATTTACAATAAACATTTCAATGTCATAATGTCACAATATCTTGAAGCTACTTGTGTTTGAGTGCATTTATAAATGTGCTTGCATTAGATATTAAGTGTGGATATTAACCACAGTTTCATTTTAAAGCAGGTATTATTTGTTTGTAGCCTCCAAACACCTTTAGCTTTAGCAAACAACAGCACGTGATGTACGTAACTTGATTGTGATTGACGCTGACGTAATCTCGTATAATGTCTGGGACAAAATTACAAATTTAATTAAAAAAATATACATTATATATTTTTTTAATCAGACTTTTCTGCAAACACCATTTAATAAGTATTGAATTAAATTAATTGCAACAAAAATATATAGGGCCTATATTTTTTTCCACTTAAAAAAAAAAAAAAATAGAAATCAACCCCCACCGCGACCACCACTTTGGGAACCACTGGCCTAGCCCATAGTTGGAGAAATGGAGATGCAGCAATACTTCACATGTTGCATCTAAAAACATGTGGAAAGCCACTTTCTCCTCCTTTCCAAAGCGATTGCACTACCGTGGCATCTGTCGTTGCCATGCAACCATGAACTGCACTCTCCACGGCGATGAGGAAGATTCAACAAAGGATAACTTTGGATAAGGATAACGTCTGCGGCGCATAGGGCTTTGACGCGGCCACTGGAGTCGATCACGGCCACTCTAGTGGCTTGCCACACCGCTTCTCTAAAGATAGGGGCCATTCACATGTGGAAAGCGCAGCCGCGACACATTCTCCTTTCCAAAGCGCTTGCACTCCCGTGGCGTCTCTCAATTGCTATGCAAACATGAACTGCGCTCTCCACGACAAAGTAAGTTTCAGCAAAGAATAACCCCACAATGATGACAATTTTTATTGTGCTTTAAAACATGTAATAATAAAGGATATTGTCAATTGATTTCTAGCCCTTGCTTTAGCTCTACTACTAGATATATTTAAGGAGATGAGAAATAAAAATCCACCCTGTACAGTTATGATCAGCTGTTTATCTGAGCTTTCCATGTTTTACTACGGAAAAAACGTAAAGATTAAATCATGACAATCATGCGATTAAATATTTTAATGTTTTTGCAATTGAGTTATTGTATTGAAGCTTTTACCCTCTCAATGCAAGTTTATGGGATTTCTATGATTTTTAACCATAATTCGGATCAGTTAGTTTGGTGGTTGTAGCTTGAAAACTCTAGAAGAAGATACTGTTTAAATCTTCACAGCATGCAGCATTCTCAATGGTCTAGCCAAAACTCGAAGGTGTGACTTCTGTAGAGGTTAAAAGCCCCCAAGCAGATCGTGCTCTTTTCTGGTTCCTCTCTTTGTTCCTGCTGATAGTACAGATTGCCATCACACCCGGCCCCCGAGCCGGGTGGCAGACCTCACTTCAAGCCACTTTCTCAACCACAACGGTCAAATTAAAAGTGCAAGTTTGACGTCATTTTCTTCATTTAACGCAGAAGATATTGATTACAACTGAACCATCAAGAATATCTCCTCAACTTGCAGATCCAGATGCTCCACAACAGTTTAGGCAATTTGCAAGTATCAATTAATTGGTGATTTAGTATTAAGTTTGAACCCCTTGTTAACAAAGGCGCTTTAGAGTGAGAAACTGATGGTTCTTCCAGCTTGTCAATTGACTTTTTTCATAGCTCCATTCCCCTGTTATGCTATGGTTCAAATTCATTTCTAAAAAAACTGCTGATAAAAGAAAAAATAAATATAATTTTTGATATCTTTCTTACAACTCAGGATGGAAATAAGATAGGCGGAAAATTCTTTTTTGGTGAAGTTCTTTATGTGGACTGCATCTGGATCAAATCTTGTGGAAATAGCATAAAGTAATCAAAAGTTACCGCATTTGGATCCAAGGTTAGCTTTTTGTTTAGCCCTTGACACTCTCCTAATAATGGGCATTTTTACAATTGTTCGTGATATTGCATCCTGTGATCAAAACAATGCATTATGTTGATTTTGGACTTTGTTTTAATCGGGAGCATCCACTAAGTAATGATGTAACTTTTTCCATGATCAGAGCATGTTTCATGAAGTTACGAGCGAAAAAGCTCATGTGAAAGCTACATTTGCTTTAATTTAGATATGCACGCCAGTGGGGTTTTAGGTATGTGACGAATATCTTGTGATTGAAGGATTGGATTATGCTGAAAATCATGAGAATCTGTTAAATATAAATGTGTGCCATTTTCCACAATCGGACCATGTTTCATGAAGTTAGTTTCAAGGGAAAAAATGTGACAAATGCCGCATCTGTATATTTACATATGGGTCTTGCAGGGCTTCATGTACAAACTCACTCAAATTTAGACAAAGTCCAAAACAATTATACTTGTTGTATTCTAGTCCATGAGACCTGTCAAATAACATATGACACGTGACTATGAGTGTTATGTTTTAGACACATTGCAGCACATAAAAAAAGGTTGAATAACTTATGAAATACTTTTTGTACTATTTATTTCTTTTTTCAGCACTACTTGAGTTTATCAAATTGACCAAGGCAAGAATATCTGGCAACTCCAGAATCTTATTCCAAGCTGGCAGATATCGCCGTCCTTGAGTCTGTAAATGTAGACTGAGTTTACAGATCTGCTGTGTGGCAAGAGCTATGCAGAGCTATGTTAGTAAGAAATACCAGTTTGCAACATCATAAAGCATAATAGATCTTATTCTCAACAGCGCCATCATTAATTTTTATTTGGAATGAAAGTGAGACTGTCCCTCTCTTCAGTTGAACTGTTATTTAATTTGTTTTTGGAATGTTCTGCTGATGAAGCATTGCAAAAATATCTTTCTACGAAATTTCAGTAAGACAAAAAAACTCCAGACAACATGAGCTGATGAAAAGTATAAGTGATCTAGGAGCTTTATACAGCAGATGCCATTGAAAACTCGTAAAGTCTATCCCTCACAGCCTCACTTTCATACATGTCATGGCGCTTCTCTGAATAAGATCTATAGACTGTCCTTGTACAGCTAAAATAATGAAGTGACTGTGCACACCAGAAGATGTACACATTCAAGTCTATGTACTTGTGCAGCAATAAAGCAATGAGACTCACAATATGAGATGATCCATGATTTGTTTTTTTTTTCTAATAAAAGGTAATTTGTTAAATAAAGGTTAAATAAAAGGTTATTTGTAATGGGTTTTAAGGCAAAAAATAAAGCAATTTCAAGGACTATATTCAGAATTCCTGTACATTTCAAACCTTAAAAACATAGTTAAAATCAAGCATTTTCAAAACTTAGAGCAAACCCTGTAAAATCACGTATCTTATGTAGGCTGGTGGGAGAGCTGAAACCTATCCTAGTGTCTCACGCCAAAAGCAGGGAGTCGAATGCATGGATAGACAGCCAGTGTACCATTATGTATATGATCAATTTAACACAAAGACAAAAAGAAGGATACAACTTACTTCCTCTCAGGTGGCATATAGTGCGGAATCATATTGGTCTGCGTGGAGCTCTGAGGATACCGATAGCGCTCATTAGCTGAGAAAGCTGCATTTAAGGTGAAGTGTTTCACATAGGATTCCAGAATGTTTACTATATTCATCAGGCATGGAAGCTTCACCAGCTGTTGTAAATGAAACAAAATTAAATAATCATTTAGTTAACAATAGACAATGCCCTTAAAAAGGAGACTAATAATGCAATCAAGAACCCAAAGTAAATCTGATCTCATGGGTAGACCAGGAGTGGTGATGTCGTGTTTCCACTTCAATCACCTTAATTTAAAATTGAGACATTAAGTTAAGTTCTGGTCCTCATTAAATCACTAGCATACCTTCTTTCTTTTGTTGATATAATAACAGTCATCCTCCAGCTTCTTCTTGAGAACATCAGGGATGTCAATGTTTATAGTGATGCTCTTATCTTCACTCTCCCTTTTGGCCTGCGGCTCTTGTTCTTCCCTCTGTGTAAAAGAATAGTATTAAGTTTAGAAGAACACATGAGTCATTCCAAGTTCCAAGTCATGCAAATTAAGGTTACAAATATTAAATGTTGTAGCATCTGGACAAATCAAAAACATTGTTTAATTCATTATGTTTAATCAATAATTTAGCAAACCCCCTCACACAACAACACAACTAGGTACCAAGATGTCAATGAACCCCCCCCCCCCCCCCCCAAAAAAAAGAAAACAGCAGAACAGGCCCCTGAAAGACAAATCACCACAGTAAGACTGGTTCATAACTCATAGGAATGTAGAGTCTCACACTAAATTCACTCTGAAACTGACTAATTAGCTCAAAAGCATGCATATTTGGAGAAATATTGGTGGATGTGTCAAATTTCTATGTAGAGGAGTAATTTTTATTAAATGTTCACCCAAAATGCGCCGTTGTAATAATTACGAGCACTGTTGTACTCTGATGTACTGTTTTCAATTCATACTTGCAGCCGGAAAGCGCTCTGCACATTTATCCACAAATGGCACAAGTGAAGAAGAGAAGTCATACCATGTGACAGTCCAGGAACTAACAGATGCTTCTAGAGATCGCTATAACATGCAGACAGACACTTTTTAAGACAATAAACATATGATTGTGATGATATATGGTTTATCGGTGGTCTTCATGTCGGGTATTTTAATAATAATAGATTGTATTTATAATGCAATCGTGATAGCTTTTCTCATTGTGCAGAATACCATAAAAGAATATTTTTTCAGTCTGATTTTTGATCTGAAGCCACATCACAAAAGGTTATGTAAAAGACTTGACTTGTGATATAAAGTAAGTCTGGAGCAAAAACTTGGTTTTAATCTCATAAATTGTCATGTATTGATGGTGTGCTAAGCTACATGTTAGTCCTAGATGCACCTACCAGGCTGCCACCTAGCTGTTATTACGAATAATTTTTAAATGTAAAGCTCACTGAAATATTTCTTTTTTTCATGAAGGACATTTGATACCAGTTTCAAAGAAGGTGAATTGAGTTAAAATAAGTTTGATTAAAGAAAAGCGGGATTAAATCTGCTTGAATAGACTTGAATCGTCAATAATTATAATCAGTGGCGGACTGGGACAGTAAATCAGGCCGGAAATTTGACTCCACCCCAGGCCACCTCTGCTGCTGCAGTGACCACCACCAAATTCATGTGTCCACCAGCCTGCTAAACTTATAGGGTAACCCTGTTACAGGTAGACTACCATTCATAATATGAATGGATAAATAAATAAACCCTCAAAAACTCACTAGGAATAGACCATCTATACTACCACACCAAAGACAAATATAAAATTGGCTTACACATTTTAAGAAGGGATAATAAAAGATACATATTCACATGTTAAAATATTTATATTTTATATATTTCCAATGCTCTATGTATCCCCATACAGTATGTAAAACAATGTGCTAGTTTGTCATTAAGATGTTCTTTTAAAACTTCTATCATTATATATATTTGTATTATTTTTTATAAAGAATAGATTTTATCTATTGTAAGTTGCTTCGGATGAAAGCGTCCACCTGCCAAATGATTAAGTAAATATTAGGGGTGGAACAGTTCAACTTTTAGACGGTTCGGTTCGGTTCGGTTCGGTTCCCCCCCCCCCTCCTCCATCAACAGAAACATATATTAACTGAACCCTGATTGTTTTACGTGTTATTCATAGTAAACCATATAACAGATGCTTTGTCAGATTTAAGTTGAACAGCGGACCGTCCGAGCACGTGGAGAACAGAGTGTGGAGAACCGAACAGATCGAATTTTTTTTCCACCCCTAGTAAATATTATGTAAATGTAATTCTGACCGACCTGTTCCCTTACCGGCGAACATGGCTGGGATTTTGCAGCAACTTGCTGCGTCTGTGGCCAGGGCTTTTCTCCTTTTTATGCGTTCCCTCTCTGCTCCTCCTTTGCGTTTACGCTCCATTTTTTGCACTATTTTCCAAGATAAAGCCTGCCTCTGGATATAGCCAATTAGGCAGTGCTTCGTTGATGATGGGTCATGTGGTGGTGTCATTTTCACTCCACGATCGCCTGATTCGTAGATTCATAAGTGCGTCAATTAATTCGCAGTTGCATACCAGCCTATTGCACTTCAGTCTGATCGACAGCACAGCGGCAGCCGGCAGGCCAGAATGACCATCAGGCCACCGGGAAATGTCCCGGTGCTCCCGATGGCCAGTCCGCCCCTGATTATAATAAAGACAAAAGAAAGGAATAATTAGAGCCATAACTAGGCTGGAGTGGTGTGAATGGTACACTGAAACACAGACAAAACACTGAATGAATGCCAAGAAGATGGCAAAAAAACCATCAGTTAGCATTTTAGAATCTTCTCAAAATAAAAATCACATGACATGATTTTAAAAAACATTCAATAAAACTTTTAAAAGTTTTAAACTTATCTTCAGATTTCAAATATAATATGGTCAGACGTGGTTTTAGTTGGAGTGCATTTCTAGATTGCAACAAGGCCAACTTCACTTTTATTTTAATAAAGATATTTCATTAAAATAAATTTCTAATAACTTCAAAAAATTGAAACCATTCATAACTTTCATTTTTCATTGACAATAATTAATTATGAATTTACAAAATACAGCCCTACTTTAGAAACATTTGCTCCTTTGCACTTGAAGATTAAGGAAAATAGTCAGATGCCATGATACAACGAGCACATTTGTGTCCTCAAGAGAGCAGCCTGATAAAAGGAGCGCAGCTGGAAGAAAAGAAAACTAAAGATGTTTAACATTTCGTGGAAAGCAAGCATTTTTGCATACAGAAAGACTTTCAAAAAATAAGCAGATCCAGCAGTTTTTACTTTCTTAGAACAAAACAAACACTAAGTATTTATTTGATACAGTGGCTAAATTAATGAGAAATAACTGTGGTGCTGTTTGGAAACATCTTGAGTTAAAGCTTTATGACTTATGTTTACTTGCAAGATTGATATTATTAGAAAGAAAACTATAACCATCTACAAAAGCAGTGTACCACTATGCACTAAAACAACATTGCACAAACATGCATTCTTTCAAAAGGCATATTAAAACTGGATATTATATTAAAAGTAGTTCTCACTCCACTTTAGATGTTTGGGATAAAGTTGCACTTTTGAACCCAACCGTATTTTTTCACCTTTTTTGTCTTAACATTACTGCGATTATATTTTATGTATGTATTATTGACAGAAAAAAAAAATCAGAATTCTTGACATGTTTGCAGATTTATTAAAAAAAATAAATAAATTTACATTTAGACATTTAGTCATTTAGCAGACGCTTTTATCCAAAGCGACTTACAAGTGAGGAAAACAAACAAGCGATTCTTCATGAATTGGCAAATAACACAGGACGTGCTCACAATACAAGTTTCATACATTGCTCAGTACCATAAGCTAGAGTAGGAAGGGAAAAAGGGGGAAGGATAGGGTTTTTTTTTATTTTTATTTTTATTTATTTTTTTTTTTTATGAGGGGATTAAGTGTTCACGGAAGAGGTGAGTTTTCAGCTGTCTCTTGAATATTGCCAGGGAATCTGCGTTCCTGATGAAAGTAGGGAGATCATTCCACCAGCAGGGAGCAGTGAAGGAGAATGTTCTGGAGAGTGAATAATAATAATAATAATAATAATAATCACATGGTATAATATTCAGACCCTTTGCTCAGTATTTAGTAGAAGCACACTTTTGATCTAATACAGCCATGAGTCTTTTGGGGAAAATGCAACAAGTTTTTCACACCTGGATTTGGTGATGCTCTGCCATTCCTCCTTGCAGATCCTCTCCAGTTCTGTCAGATTGGATGGTAAACGTTGGTGGACAGAGATGCTCGATTGGGTTTAAGTCAGGGCTCTGGCTGGGCCATTCAAGAACAGTCACGGAGTTGTTGTGAAGCCACTCCTTCGTTATTTTAGCTATGTGCTTAGGGTCATGGTCTTGTTGGAAGGTAAACCTTCGGCCCAGTCTGAGGTCCTGAGCACTCTGGAGAACGTTTTCATCCAGGATATCGCTGTACTTGGCCGCATTCATCTTTCCCTCGATTGCAATCAGTCGTCCTGCCCCTGCAGCTGAAAACACCCCCACATTATGATGCTGCCACCATCATGCTTCACTGTTGGGACTGTATTGGACAAGTGATGAGCAGCGCCTGGTTCTACCCACACATACTGCTTTGAATTAAGGCCAAAAAGTTGTATCTTGGTTTCATCAGACCAGAGAATCTTATTTCTCACCATCTTGGAGTCCTTCAGCCCATGCGGGCTTTCATGTGTCTTGCACTGAGAAGAGGCTTCCGTCGGGCCTCGACTGGTGGAGGGCTGCAGTGATGGTTGACTTTCTACAACTTTCTCCCATCTCCCGACTGCATCTCTGGAGCTCAGCCACAGTGATCTTTAGGTTCTTCTTTATCTCTCTCATCAAGACTCTTCTCCCCCAATAGCTCAGTTTGGCCGGACGGCCAGCTCTAGGAAGGGTTCTGGTCATCCCAAACGTCTTCCATTTTAGGATTATGTAGGCCACTGTGCTCTTAGGAACATTAAGTGCAGCAGAAATTTTTTGTAACCTTGACCAGATCTGTCCCTTGCCACAATTGTCTCTGAGCTCTTCAGGCAGTTCCTTTGACCTCATGATTCTCATTTGCTCTGACATGCACTGTGAGCTGTAAGGTCATATATAGACAGGTGCGTGGCTTTCCTAATCAAGTCCAATCAGTATAATCAAACACAGCTGGACTCAAATGAAGGTGTATTTCTATTTAACCTGAGTTAAATATGAGTGTCACAGCAAAGGGTCTGAATACTTGGCACCATGTGATATTTTTGTTTTTATTTTTTTAACAAATCTGCAAAAATGTCAAGAATTCTGAGTTTTTCTGTCAATATAGGATGCTGTGTGTACATTAATGAGGAAAAAAATAAACTTAAATGATTTTAGCAAATGGCTGCAATATAACAGAGTGAAAATTTTAAGGGGGTCTGAATACTTTACGTACCCACTGTATTCATGCTGTCAGAGCCAGAAACAGGGTTCCAGACTGCGACTGTTTTTTGAGGATGTGCGAGTTAAAATTTTATGTGGTCGCATTTGTGCGAGTGCATAATCATGTTATTCGCGAGTGTAACAGAACGAGGTATCAGCAGCTGCTGCCGTCCATTTTTTGTTTTCAAAATGAACAAAATTTATGTAATGAACAAGTATATCATGAATCCATTTTCCAAACCGTGTTTTTGTTTTATCCTGAATCACTACGGTGCGCCTATAATAAGCGTTTATATTCTGACTATTTTAGACCGGGTTCGGCTCTGCTCCGCTGCGGAGTATCACAGTACCTGCCTGACTCATCATAGACATAAACAGAGAGAAGTAGCACCGGCTACAATGTTGTTCTGTAGTTGTATTTATTAACCGCTAGAGAGCAAACGTTCACACGCATTGCACAATGATCATGAAATGTGCCAATTAGGAATTCAGGAAATTTAGGAATCAAGCCATATAAAAATGAAAAGGTCAATAGCTAAATACTTTAAACAAAGATTGGAGGTCAAGGACGCTGGTGGAAAGGATGAGCCAGCTCACAGACACAAATGATGATGAGCGCACAGTTAGAAAGGCACTAAGTTACTTCCAACAGCAATGGCTTAGAACAGGATTCCTCAATAGGCGGCCACGAGAGAAAAATGTTTCGGTCACGCTAATGTCAAATAGTGTTGTCAAGGTAATGTATATAAGCACGTCTCTGTCGCGAAAATTCAAACGCCGCATCATTGCTTACGTTGCGTAACCACTGGTACATTGATAGTGCTTGCGCTGTTTGCCAGTGGACAAGCGTAGTTAGTCTGTCAGCGACTCAAAAACTGACCAGGCAAAATAGATGACTGTAATGTGAATGAACTTAAAATTTTTGGTTTATTTTGTCAGATCAACCAAAACAAAGAAAGAAAGCAAACTGTATGGGAGAAAGTATAGTGTTTGCTTTTACATTATTAGTCAGAGAAAGGCAAACTAAAGTTTAATATTTTCTCATTTACCTTCAACATTATGCAAATACACACCTATATCATTAAAAGAAATTTCTGAATATCTAATTAACATTTCACAGACCTTGCAGATTTATTAGTAATGTAGACTAATGTAAAGGTATGGGCAATACTGTCAGACTGATTTGATTAGCACCCCCTGCATTTGAATGAAACTTTTATGCTGATTAGATCAGGGCTGGGGAAATGCCAGGAATGGACGTTTGTCTCCACCCATCGTCTCCACCTATATTGTATGTATCCCTGTTGAATGCATTTAAACTGCAATGTACACTAGCTTAGGGAGACTTGGATGACTACAGCGACGCAACAGCATGTTTCTCAATAAAGAGTAACTTCTGCTTAAAAGATATCCCAAGGTCTCCTGGTCTCTACTTCAATGAGGAAAAAGACTCCTACAGTTTTGGTGCCGTGACCCGGATAGACCTCCTCACCTGAATCTTGATTGAATCTTCAAGCCAGACTGAATTCTTCTGTACAACTAAGGGTTGGTGAGTGCCACTTTATCCAAAAGAACCTTTAAGACCAGTACAAATTTGTGTGATCCTCTGCGCTGTCAGAGAAGACTTAACAGACAGCTGTAGGGTTTGGTTAACTAAGTTATCCTCTAAAAAAATGTTCTTTTAGAGATGTAGCTTATCCTCTGTTCAGGCAGGGAAGAAGTTGTCCTCTGATCAGGCAGGGAAGATTAGCATCAAGTGCTAATATTTGCCATCTTCTGTTTCAGCAGGGAAGAAGTTATCCTCTATTCAGGCAGGGAAGAATTTGTCCTCTGTTCAGGCAGGGAAGATTAGCATCAAGTGCTAATAATTTGTGTTGTCCTCTGTTTTGCCAAGGAAGGTTAACAATAGTTGATCTGTTTTAACAAGTACACTGTGACAAGCAGGGCGGGCGAGAGCCGTGAGGGAACGGCGCGAGGCCGGTGACGCAAGTGATAATGAGCTTCAGCTGCTCGGCGCACTGGTCTCGGATATCTCACAGAGGAGCTCCGGAAGCATAAAAGAGGAGCGACGACAGTGAAGGACGAGAGAGGACCAGACCTGGACTTTGTTGCGTTTTATTTTGTTTGTGTAGGTGGCAGTCGCCGTGAGGAACTGCCGCCCTTTTACTTTCGTTTTATTGTTTGTTTATTTTATTATTAAAGTATGTTGAACGTTCGCCGGTTCCCGCCTCCTTCTTCCCGTACTTAAGAACTGTGTTACATATACCCTCTGTTGTTCAGAGAAGTTTTAGTGTTTTGACTGTGTGGTAACAAAAGAAGCTCATAAAAGTGTTTAGAAAGAATGCTAGACTGATCCCCACAACTGAAAAACGTGGTCTCGCGACTCGCGATTCAGTGAAAGTATGTGGCTCTAGGAGAAGATCTCAGGGAATTGAGGGAATTGAAAGTGTTCCTCCAAACTCTTCTGTTGTCCAAGTACAAACTGTTGCCAAAGTGCTAGGACCTAAAGATACAGAGAGACTATCCCAGAGCTTACCGTCAGCACACAGAAACTTTTCTGAATTTAAAAGGGCATTGATAAGCAAAATGCATCTCATGTTGTTAACAGAAGTCACACAGCTGATGTCACAAATTCTAACTGAATCTGAATTCAACAGTTTTGAGTCTGCGGTCACTTCTGAACTACAACATGTCAGTAAAGACGATTTGATAGGTGTTTTGAAAATTCTAAACAATATCCGAATGGGGTCCAAAAACTTGGTCCATATATCAAACACACTTGCACATGTTAGTATGAAACTCGGTACACGTGACGACCTCATTGGCCCTGACAACTTTCATGCTCTAAGTTGTACGCCGCCTCAACAGGAAGTGAGCTATTATGGGTTGTTTGAAAAACGCATGCTCTGGAATTTGATATACTCTTCCAAGGCGCTTAATCCGATCACCACCAAACTCGGTCAGCATGAAGTCAAGACATTGATGATGCAAAATTGATAACGGATTTTTGATATCTCAAACGGTTTGCCCGTGGTGAGGCAACGAATTTATGGCGAGAAAACAAACAGGAAGTGTTTTATAACTTCTGCATACATTTATTGATTTTTATGAAACTTCAGCTGTGTGTTGGTTGTAGAAGACCAAGCACATGGATGTGACTATTGTGAGTCAAAGTTATAGCGCCACCAATTGGCAGCAGGAAATGTGTCACTTTCAAAATGGCTTGAGATCACCCTCTTATTTTTACTCAATTTACTTCAAACTTCACCAGAATAATGTCCAGACATGGTAAATGTAGACATGTTAAAATATTTTTGGTATTTCAAACACTGTTGCCAAAGCAACAGCTCAAAATTCAATATTTGTTTTAGATGTTTTTGAGACTCTTAGCATAATTCAAATTGCATGAAACGACACGCACGTCAGGATGTTCATCCAGTGGCAAAGCCTTAAAAATGGGCGTGGAGGAGGGGCTCTATAGCGCCATGTTTTGACAAAGTTGGGGGGTTAGTTTAACCTACAGTCACCAAACTCGGTACACATATTGTTCTCATTTAGCCAGACAACTTTCTAATTTACAGTCATTATCTCCGACTAACAGGAAGTCAGATATTTTGGTTTGAATATGGATTTTTTGAATAATCAAGCACTGAATTTTTAGAAAAACAGTATCGTGGCTCCCTCTAGTGGACAGTACTGCACGTGTGTCAAATTATTTCTGTTCACTCATTGAAGCACACGAGCCCCGTGTTCAGAAAGATCCGCTTTCCTACAACTCCCGACAGTCTTCGTTTACATGTGTTTTTTAATCTCATTAATTAAAACTTTCAAGCGATTGTATAATATACAAGCAAAGAAACACATGAAAAAAGATTAATTTACTGATTGCGAACATTGACAGAAAGAGCCACTCTCATGTTATAGACGGAGAGAGCGCTGGCTTTCGTTTTACAATTCAGGCCACTTCATGTATATGTGTTTTTTAACCTTATTTATTAAAACATTCCAGCGAATCTACAATATACAAGCAAATAAACACATGAAAGACATTCATGTAGAGATCACGAGCCGTGTTGTTTGACAGTTTGATGATGTCTGTGAATGATCACGAACTCATTTACATGTGTTTTTTAACCTTATTAATAAAAACATTCCAGCGATTACACAAGATTTAATCACAAGAATGTATTAAAGAGCTTCATTTAGAGTTTGGAAAGTTTTCTGTGACAATTATAGACACGCAGCGTCTGAGAAAGATCGCTTGCCAAACCTCGTTCATTCTCGCGTCTATCAGCCTCTTTTATCATTTCTTTTTCATGTTCTTTTCATATCTTTGTTTGAATGTTTATGTGAATGACTGTGTTAATGTGTTGACGCTGTGTGGCATCTGTGCGGCATCTGTGCAAACTTCATTTCCTAATGGATTAAACAAAGAGCCGTGTGTCATTTCTCTGAAAACGAGTGATCACGAACTCATGAAAGCTCCTCGTTTATAAGCATTTTTAAACCTTTTTCATTAAAACATTCAAGCGATTACACAAGATTCAATCACAAGAACATATTAAAGAGCTTCATTTAGAGTTTTTCTGTCACACAAAGAGACACGCAGCGTCTCCTAATAATGATCACGCCCAGTTATACAAATAACTACATCTTTACACATGCAGGGATTTTAAAAAATAAAATATAAACATTTCTCTGAAAGCGAGTGATCACAAACTCATGAAAGCTCCTCGTTTATAAGCGTTTTTAAACCTTATTAATTAAAACGATCAAGCGATTATACAAGATTCAATCACAAGAACGTAGTAAAGAGCTTCATTTAGAGTTTGGAAGGTGTTCTGTCACACAAAGAGACGCACCACGTCTCTAATAATGAAGTAACTACATCTGTGCACATGCAGGGATTTTAAAAATACAACAATATAAACTTCTGCAAAAAAATTGTATTTGGATCATTATCTTTTATGTTACATTGGTGCTCGCCTCATACATTGCACACACACATTCAGACAGTTCACGAGCCCAAACCTCATCTCTTAAAAGGGCCATGCTTCTTAAAGCAGAGATAACTTTGATGCTTTAATCTTCTGAATGCATAATGAGTGTGTGCACTTTCCCCCTGGTTGCACTTCAAGGCTTTCCCAAGCCAACATCAAAGTTTGTTCTACGAACTTTATCTTCTAGTTATAGACTGATCTCAAATCTACCCTTTGTGTCAAAAAAACTTGAAAAGGGCACCATCCTCACCTTTTTAGAAATAGTAGACTCAAATTACATTGACATTAGTGGAACTGCATTGGCATGGTTCAAAACATACTTGACCATTACCAATTTGAAGCAGTAAATAAAGAGGTATTATATAACACAAGTTTAGTATGGAAGACAGCAAGACTCAGTATTAGGACCATTGCTTTTCACCCTGTACATGCTACCATTAGGAAGCATGTAGTTAGTTTTCATCATTATGCCGATGATACTCTGCTCTATACTTCATGTTTCCTTGATATATAAAAAAAAATGACGACTACTAATTTCTTACTGCCTTAAGGGTTAGATCAAAAATGAAAATTCTGTCATAAATTACGGTTTCATGTTGTTCCACACCCATAAGATCTTTGTTGATCTTCGGAAAACAAATTAGGATATTTTTTATGAAATCCAAGAGCTGTCTGACTCCTCTATGGACAGCAATTTAACCATCACTTTCAAGGTCCAGAAAAGTACTAAAGACATAGTAAAAATAGTCCAAGTGACTGCAGTGGTTCAACCTTAATTTTATAAAAGTGATGAGAAAACACAGTTTATTGACGTGACATGGCACTTTCACTGTCACATGACAAAAGTGAACATACACTTGTATATGTCCTCCGCACAGACCCTTTGGCCAGCATCAGCTCAATACCAGTGTGATGAATGCGATCTTTAATAAAAAGTAAATGGATGAATATTTGAATGCAACCGAACCCGATCTGAATTCTGACTTGTGATACAGCCTGAATCATCATCACACCATGTTTGTTCTTGGCCAGAGGAGAACTGACCCCCTGACTGAGCCTGGTTTTGCCAAAGGGATTTTTTTTTTTTATTATTCTCAGTTTTGTTTAGTTCGGGACACTTAATATTCAACCATTTTAATGATCTGAGTGTAGTGACATTGTTGTATGAGAAATGAAAAGAGCTGGATGATGTCATTACCGTTTCCTGCAGAACTGCTTACAGATTAAATTAACTAATTTAAAAATTGATGATCTTTACAACAGAACTAAATCAACACTGAAATGACTTAAGATGACCAACAGCTGAAATGTATAATTTTCCTGTTATCACTGTAAAGCTGCTTGAAAATGATCTCTATTGTATAATGCGCTACATAAACAAAGGAGACTTGACTCTATAATGTACTCAAAAATTATGCGATCTCTTACCATGTTGTTTAAATCCTCAGATAAGTCACTCTCACTTTTTAATGAAGTCTGGTCTGAAATATCTTCGTCACTATCATCAGATGGCGAGATCAAAGCTGTTAAAAAAAATATATATCAAAAAGAGAGAACTTGGTGAAAACCCAGAACAGAGGATTTTAGGTTAGCATTTACATTTAACAAAATCCGGTTTTGTTTGCATGCAGGTGGATACTCAAACAACCTCTAGTAAATATTAACTAGATCGAAAAGTTTGTCGAGACAAACTTTAAGTTGGCTTGAAAAAGCCAAGCCAGAAAATTTGAAGTAGTTTGAGAAGCGTAAAGTTTGAAATACAGGGAGTGCAGCATTATTAGGCAAGTTGTATTTTTGAGGATTAATTTCATTATTGAACAACAACAACCATGTTCTCAATGAACACAAAAAACTCATTAATATCAAAGCTGAATATTTTTGGAAGTTTTAGTTTTAGCTATTTTAGGGGGATATCTGTGTGTGCAGGTGACTATTACTGTGCATAATTATTAGGCACCTTAACAAAAAACAAATTTATACCCATTTCAATTATTTATTTTTACCAGTGAAACCAATATAACATCTCAACATTCACAAATATACATTTCTGACATTCAAAAACCAAACAAAAACAAATCAGTGACCAATATAGCCACCTTTCTTTGCAAGGGTGTCCTTGTGTTCAAAAGCCTGCCATCCATGGATTCTGTCAGTGTTTTGATCTGTTCACCATCAACATTGCGTGCAGCAGCAACCACAGCCTCCCAGACACTGTTCAGAGAGGTGTACTGTTTTCCCTCCTTGTAAATCGCACATTTGATGATGGACCACAGGTTCTCAATGGGGTTCAGATCAGGTGAACAAGGAGGCCATATCATTAGATTTCTTTTATACCCTTTCTTGCCAGCCACGCTGTGGAGTACTTGGACGCGTGTGATGGAGCATTGTCCTGCATGAAAATCATGTTTTTCTTGAAGGATGTAGACTTCTTCCTGTACCACTGCTTGAAGAAGGTGTCTTCCAGAAACTGGCAGTAGGACTGGGAGTTGAGCTTGACTCCATCCTCAACCCGAAAAGGCCCCACAAGCTCATCTTTGATGATACCAGCCCAAACCAGTACTCCACCTCCACCTTGCTGGCGTCTGAGTCGGACTGGAGCTCTCTGCCCTTTACCAATCCAGCCACAGGCCCATCCATCTGGCCCATCAAGACTCACTCTCATTTCATCAGTCCATAAAACCTTAGAAAAATCAGTCTTGAGATATTTCTTGGCCCAGTCTTGACATTTCAGCTTGTGTGTCTTGTTCAGTGGTGGTCGACTTTCTGCCTTTCTTACCTTGGCCATGTCTCGGAGTATTGCACACCTTGTGCTTTTGGGCACTCCAGTGATGTTGCAGCTCTGAAATATGGCCAAACTGGTGGCAAGTGGCATCTTGGCAGCTGCACGCTTGACTTTTCTCAGTTCACGGGCAGTTATTTTGCGCCTTGGTTTTTCCACACGCTTCTTGCAACCCTGTTGACTATTTTGAATGAAACGCTTGATTGTTCGATGATCACACTTCAGAAGCTTGGCTATTTTAAGACTTCTGCATCCCTCTGCAATATATCTCACTATTTTTGACTTTTCTGAGCCTGTCAAGTCCTTCTTTTGACCCATTTTGCCAAAGGAAAGGAAGTTGCCTAATAATTATGCACACCTGATATAGGGTGTTGATGTCATTAGACCACACCCCTTCTCATTACAGAGATGCACATCACCTAATATGCTTAATTGGTAGTAGGCTTTCCAGCCTATACAGCTTGGAGTAAGACAACATGCATAACGAGGATGATGTGGTCAAAATACTCATTTGCCTAATAATTCTGCACTCCCTGTAGTTTAAGTTTTATTTTAAAAGTTAGATAGATAGATATAGTAGTCAGATGAAAGAGAAAGAGAGAGTAGTCAGATGATAGAGAGAGAGAGAGTAGTCAGATGATAGAGAGAGTAGTGAGATGATAGAGAGAGAGATATAGTAGTCAGATGATAGAGAGAGAGAGAGTAGTGAGATGATAGAGTAGTGAGATGATAGAGAGAGATATAGTAGTCAGATGATAGAGAGAGAGAGAGAGAGAGATGATATAGTAGTCAGATGATAGAGAGAGAGATATAGTAGTCAGACGATAGAGAGAGAGAGAGAGAGAGAGAGAGAGAGAGTAGTCAGACGATAGAGAGAGAGAGAGAGAGAGAGAGAGAGAGAGAGAGATGATATAGTAGTCAGATGATAGAGAGAGAGAGATATAGTAGTCAGATGTTAGAGAGAGAGAAAGAGATATAGTAGTCAGATGATAGAGAGAGAGAGATATAGTAGTCAGATGATAGAGAGAGAGAGATATAGTAGTCAGATGATAGAGAGAGAGAGAGAGAGAGAGAGAGAGATAGTAGTCAGATGATAGAGAGAAAGAGAAAGAGAGAGTAGTCAGATGATAGAGAGAGAGTAGTCAGATGATAGAGAGAGAGATATAGTAGTCAGATGATAGAGAGAGAGAGAGAGAGATATAGTAGTCAGATGATAGAGAGAGATAGTAGTCAGATGATAGAGAGAGAGAGAGAGAGAGTAGTCAGATGATAGAGAGAGAGAGAGAGAGAGAGATAGTAGTCAGATGATAGAGAGAGAGAGAGAGAGAGATAGTAGTCAGATGATAGAGAGAGAGAGAGATATATAGTAGTCAGATGATAGATAGAGATAGTAGTCAGATGATCCATAGAGAGATATAGTCAGATGATGATAGAGATATAGATATAGTCAGATGATAGATAGATAGAGAGATAGATAGATGATCTCTCTATCGATCATCTGACTATCTATCTATAAATCCATCCTTGTCAGATGATCGATAGAGAGATCAATAGATAGTCAGATGATAGATAGAGATAGTCAGATGATAGATAGATAGTCAGATGATGGATAGAGAGGTCGATAGATAGTCAGATGATAGATAGAGATAGTCAGATGATAGATAGATAGTCAGATGATGGATAGATAGTCAGATGATGGATAGAGAGGTCGATAGATAGTCAGATGATAGATAGAGATAGTCAGATGATAGATAGAGATAGTCAGATGATGGATAGAGAGGTCGATAGATAGTCAGATGATAGATAGAGATAGTCAGATGATAGATAGATAGTCAGATGATAGATAGATAGTCAGATGATGGATAAAGAGGTCGATAGTCAAATGATAGATATAGTCAGATGATAGATAGTCAGATGATGGATAGAGAGGTCGATAGATAGTCAGATGATAGATAGAGATAGTCAGATGATGGATAGAGAGGTCGATAGATAGTCAGATGATAGAGATAATCAGATGATAGATAGATAGTCAGATGATGGATAGAGAGGTCGATAGATAGTCAGATGATAGATAGAGATAGTCAGATGATAGATAGATAGTCAGATGATGGATAGAGAGGTTGATAGATAGTCAGATGATAGAAAGATATAGTCAGATGATAGATATAGTCAGGTGATAGATAGAGATAGTCAGATGAAAGATAGTCAGATGATAGATAGATAGTCAGATAATAGATAGATAGTCAGATGATAGATAGATAGATGATCTCTCTATCGATCATCTGACTATCTATCTATCCATCCATCCATCCTTGTCAGATGATCGATAGATAGTCAGATGATGGATAGAGAGGTCGATAGATAATCAGATGATAGATAGATAGTCAGATGATAGATAGAGATAGTCAGATGATAGATAGAGATAGTCAGATGATGGATAGAGAGGTCGATAGATAGTCAGATGATAGATAGAGATAGTCAGATGATGGATAGATAGTCAGATGATGGATAGAGAGGTCGATAGATAGTCAGATGATAGATAGAGATAGTCAGATGATAGATAGAGATAGTCAGATGATGGATAGAGAGGTCGATAGATAGTCAGATGATAGATAGAGATAGTCAGATGATAGATAGATAGTCAGATGATAGATAGATAGTCAGATGATAGATAGATAGTCAGATGATGGATAGAGAGGTCGATAGATAGTCAGATGATAGATAGAGATAGTCAGATGATAGATAGTCAGATGATAGATAGATAGTCAGATGATGGATAGAGAGGTCGATAGATTGTCAGATGATAGATAGATAGACAGTCAGATGATAGAAAGAGATAGTCAGATGATGGATAGAGAGGTCGATAGATAGTCAGATGATAGATAGAGATAGTCAGATGATAGATAGTCAGATGATAGATAGATAGTCAGATGATGGATAAAGAGGTCGATAGATAGTCAAATGATAGATATAGTCAGATGATAGATAGTCAGATGATGGATAGAGAGGTCGATAGATAGTCAGATGATAGATAGAGATAGTCAGATGATGGATAGAGAGGTCGATAGATAGTCAGATGATAGAGATAGTCAGATGATAGATAGATAGTCAGATGATGGATAGATAGTCAGATGATGGATAGAGAGGTCGATAGATAGTCAGATGATAGATAGATATAGTCAGATGATAGAGATAGTCAGATGATAGATAGATAGTCAGATGATGGATAGAGAGGTCGATAGATAGTCAGATGATAGATAGAGATAGTCAGATGATAGATAGAGATAGTCAGATGATGGATAGAGAGGTCGATAGATAGTCAGATGATAGATAGAGATAGTCAGATGATAGATAGATAGTCAGATGATAGATAGATAGTCAGATGATGGATAGAGAGGTCGATAGATAGTCAGATGATAGATAGAGATAGTCAGATGATAGATAGATAGTCAGATGATGGATAGAGAGGTCGATAGATAGTCAGATGATAGATAGAGATAGTCAGATGACAGATAGATAGTCAGATGATGGATAGAGAGGTTGATAGATAGTCAGATGATAGAAAGATATAGTCAGATGATAGATATAGTCAGGTGATAGATAGAGATAGTCAGATGAAAGATAGTCAGATGATAGATAGATAGTCAGATAATAGATAGATAGTCAGATGATAGATAGATAGATGATCTCTCTATCGATCATCTGACTATCTATCTATCCATCCATCCATCCTTGTCAGATGATCGATAGATAGTCAGATGATGGATAGAGAGGTCGATAGATAATCAGATGATAGATAGATAGTCAGATGATAGATAGAGATAGTCAGATGATAGATAGAGATAGTCAGATGATGGATAGAGAGGTCGATAGATAGTCAGATGATAGATAGAGATAGTCAGATGATAGATAGATAGTCAGATGATGGATAGATAGTCAGATGATGGATAGAGAGGTCGATAGATAGTCAGATGATAGATAGAGATAGTCAGATGATAGATAGAGATAGTCAGATGATGGATAGAGAGGTCGATAGATAGTCAGATGATAGATAGAGATAGTCAGATGATAGATAGATAGTCAGATGATAGATAGATAGTCAGATGATAGATAGATAGTCAGATGATGGATAGAGAGGTCGATAGATAGTCAGATGATAGATAGAGATAGTCAGATGATAGATAGTCAGATGATAGATAGATAGTCAGATGATGGATAGAGAGGTCGATAGATTGTCAGATGATAGATAGATAGACAGTCAGATGATAGAAAGAGATAGTCAGATGATGGATAGAGAGGTCGATAGATAGTCAGATGATAGATAGAGATAGTCAGATGATAGATAGTCAGATGATAGATAGATAGTCAGATGATGGATAAAGAGGTCGATAGATAGTCAAATGATAGATATAGTCAGATGATAGATAGTCAGATGATGGATAGAGAGGTCGATAGATAGTCAGATGATAGATAGAGATAGTCAGATGATGGATAGAGAGGTCGATAGATAGTCAGATGATAGAGATAGTCAGATGATAGATAGATAGTCAGATGATGGATAGATAGTCAGATGATGGATAGAGAGGTCGATAGATAGTCAGATGATAGATAGATATAGTCAGATGATAGAGATAGTCAGATGATAGATAGATAGTCAGATGATGGATAGAGAGGTCGATAGATAGTCAGATGATAGATAGAGATAGTCAGATGATAGATAGAGATAGTCAGATGATGGATAGAGAGGTCGATAGATAGTCAGATGATAGATAGAGATAGTCAGATGATAGATAGATAGTCAGATGATAGATAGATAGTCAGATGATGGATAGATAGTCAGATGATGGATAGATAGTCAGATGATGGATAGAGAGTCAGATGATGGATAGAGAGGTCGATAGATAGTCAGATGATAGATAGAGATAGTCAGATGATAGATAGATAGTCAGATGATGGATAGAGAGGTCGATAGATAGTCAGATGATAGATAGAGATAGTCAGATGATAGATAGATAGTCAGATGATGGATAGAGAGGTTGATAGATAGTCAGATGATAGAAAGATATAGTCAGATGATAGATATAGTCAGGTGATAGATAGAGATAGTCAGATGAAAGATAGTCAGATGATAGATAGATAGTCAGATAATAGATAGATAGTCAGATGATAGATAGATAGATGATCTCTCTATCGATCATCTGACTATCTATCTATCCATCCATCCATCCTTGTCAGATGATCGATAGATAGTCAGATGATGGATAGAGAGGTCGATAGATAATCAGATGATAGATAGATAGTCAGATGATAGATAGAGATAGTCAGATGATAGATAGAGATAGTCAGATGATGGATAGAGAGGTCGATAGATAGTCAGATGATAGATAGAGATAGTCAGATGATAGATAGATAGTCAGATGATGGATAGATAGTCAGATGATGGATAGAGAGGTCGATAGATAGTCAGATGATAGATAGAGATAGTCAGATGATAGATAGAGATAGTCAGATGATGGATAGAGAGGTCGATAGATAGTCAGATGATAGATAGAGATAGTCAGATGATAGATAGATAGTCAGATGATAGATAGATAGTCAGATGATAGATAGATAGTCAGATGATGGATAGAGAGGTCGATAGATAGTCAGATGATAGATAGAGATAGTCAGATGATAGATAGTCAGATGATAGATAGATAGTCAGATGATGGATAGAGAGGTCGATAGATTGTCAGATGATAGATAGATAGACAGTCAGATGATAGAAAGAGATAGTCAGATGATGGATAGAGAGGTCGATAGATAGTCAGATGATAGATAGAGATAGTCAGATGATAGATAGTCAGATGATAGATAGATAGTCAGATGATGGATAAAGAGGTCGATAGATAGTCAAATGATAGATATAGTCAGATGATAGATAGTCAGATGATGGATAGAGAGGTCGATAGATAGTCAGATGATAGATAGAGATAGTCAGATGATGGATAGAGAGGTCGATAGATAGTCAGATGATAGAGATAGTCAGATGATAGATAGATAGTCAGATGATGGATAGATAGTCAGATGATGGATAGAGAGGTCGATAGATAGTCAGATGATAGATAGATATAGTCAGATGATAGAGATAGTCAGATGATAGATAGATAGTCAGATGATGGATAGAGAGGTCGATAGATAGTCAGATGATAGATAGAGATAGACAGACAGATAGATAGATAGACAGATAGATAGATAGTCAGATAGATAGATAGTCAGATGATAGATAGTCAGATGATAGATAGTCAGATAGATAGACAGATAGATAGATAGACAGATAGATATAGTCAGATAGATAGATAGTCAGATAGATAGATAGTCAGATGATAGATAGTCAGATGATAGATAGATAGTCAGATGATAGATAGATAGTCAGATGATAGATAGATAGATGATCTCTGTATCGATCATCTGACTATCTATCTATCCATCCATCCATCCTTGTCAGATGATCGATAGATAGTCAGATGATGGATAGAGAGGTCGATAGATAGTCAGATGATAGATAGATAGTCAGATGAAAGATAGTCAGATGATAGATAGATAGTCAGATAATAGATAGATAGTCAGATGATAGATAGATAGTCAGATGATAGATAGATAGATGATCTCTCTATCGATCATCTGACTATCTATCTATCCATCCATCCATCCTTGTCAGATGATCGATAGATAGTCAGATGATGGATAGAGAGGTCGATAGATAATCAGATGATAGATAGATAGTCAGATGATAGATAGAGATAGTCAGATGATAGATAGAGATAGTCAGATGATGGATAGAGAGGTCGATAGATAGTCAGATGATAGATAGAGATAGTCAGATGATAGATAGATAGTCAGATGATGGATAGATAGTCAGATGATGGATAGAGAGGTCGATAGATAGTCAGATGATAGATAGAGATAGTCAGATGATAGAAAGTCAGATGATAGATAGATAGTCAGATGATGGATAGAGAGGTCGATAGATAGTCAGATGATAGAGATAGTCAGATGATAGATAGATAGTCAGATGATGGATAGAGAGGTCGATAGATAGTCAGATGATAGATAGAGATAGTCAGATGATGGATGGATAGAGAGGTCGATAGATAGTCAGATGATAGAGAGATAGATAGAGAGATAGATAGATGATCTCTCTATCGATCATCTGACTATCTATCTATCCATCCATCCCTGTCAGATGATCGATAGAGAGATCAATAGATAGTCAGATGATAGATAGATAGTCAGATGATGGATAGAGAGGTCGATAGATAGTCAGATGATAGATAGATAGTCAGATGATGGATAGAGAGGTCGATAGATAGTCAGATGATAGATAGATATAGTCAGATGATAGATATAGTCAGATGATAGATAGAGAAAGTCAGATGATAGATAGATAGTCAGATGATGGATAGAGAGGTCGATAGATAGTCAGATGATAGATAGAGATAGTCAGATGATAGATAGAGATAGTCAGATGATGGATAGAGAGGTCGATAGATAGTCAGATGATAGATAGAGATAGTCAGATGATAGATAGAGATAGTCAGATGATAGATAGTCAGATAGATAGATAGTCAGATGATAGATAGTCAGATAGATAGATAGACAGATAGATATAGTCAGATAGATAGATAGTCAGATGATAGATAGATAGTCAGATGATAGATAGATAGTCAGATGATAGATAGATAGTCAGATGATGGATAGAGAGGTCGATAGATAGTCAGATGATAGATAGAGATAGTCAGATGATAGTCAGATGATAGATAGATAGTCAAATGATGGATAGAGAGGTCGATAGATTGTCAGATGATAGATAGATAGACAGTCAGATGATAGAAAGAGATAGTCAGATGATGGATAGAGAGGTCGATAGATAGTCAGATGGTAGATGGATAGAGAGGTCGATAGATAGTCAGATGATGGATAGATAGTCAGATGATGGATAGAGAGGTCGATAGATAGTCAGATGATAGATATAGTCAGGTGATAGACAGAGATAGTCAGATGATAGATAGATAGTCAGATGATGGATAGAGAGGTCGATAGATAGTCAGATGACAGATGGATAGAGAGGTCGATAGATAGCAGATGATAGATAGTCAGATGATAGATGGATAGAGGTCGATAGATAGTCAGATGATAGATAGATAGTCAGATGATAGATGGATAGAGAGGTCGATAGATAGTCAGATGACAGATGGATAGAGAGGTCGATAGATAGTCAGATGATAGATAGATAGTCAGAAGATGGATAGAGAGGTCGATAGTCAGATGATAGATAGATAGTCAGATGATAGATAAAGATAGTCAGATGATAGATAGTCAGATGATGGATAGAGAGGTCGATAGATAGTCAGATGATAGATAGAGATAGACAGATGATAGATAGATATAGTCAGATGATAGATAGATATTGTCAGATGATAGATAGATAGATAGTCAGACGATGGATAGATAGTCAGACGATGGATAGAGAGGTCGATAGATAGTCATATGATGGATAGAGAGGTCGATAGATAGTCAGATGATAGATATAGTCAGATGATAGATAGAGATAGTCAGATGATAGATAGAGATAGTCAGATGATAGATAGATAGTCAGACGATGGATAGAGAGGTCGATAGATAGTCAGATGATGGATAGAGAGGTCGATAGATAGATAGATGGATAGATAGATAGATGGATAGATAGATAGATGGATATATAGATAGATAGATATAGTCAGATGATAGATAGAGATAGTCAGATGATAGATAGATAGTCAGACGATGGATAGAGAGGTCGATAGATAGTCAGATGATGGATAGAGAGGTCGATAGATAGATAGATGGATATATAGATAGATAGATATAGTCAGATGATAGATAGATAGTCAGATGATAGATAGAGTCAGATGATAGATAGATAGTCAGATGATAGATAGATAGATAGATAGATAGTTAGATGATAGATAGATAGATGATCTCTCTATCGATCATCTGACTATCTCTATCATCTGACAAGGATGGATGGATAGATAGATAGATAGATAGATAGTCAGATGATAGATGGATAGAGAGGTCGATAGATAGATATGGATAGATAGATGGATAGAGAGGTCGATAGATAGATAGTCAGATGATGGATGGATAGAGAGGTCGATAGATAGATAGTCAGATGATGGATGGATAGAGGTCGATAGATAGTCATATGATAGATAGATAGTCATATGATAGATAGATAGTCAGATGATGGATAGAGAGGTCGATAGATGGTCAGATGATAGATAGATAGTCAGAAGATGGATAGAGAGGTCGATAGATAGTCAGATGATAGATAGATAGTCAGATGATAGATAGATAGTCAGATGATGGATGGATAGAGAGGTCGATAGATAGATAGTCAGATGATGGATGGATAGAGAGGTCGATAGATAGACATGGATAAATAGATGGATAGAGAGGTCGATAGATAGATAGTCAAATGATGGATTGATAGAGAGGTCGATAGATAGATATGGATAGATAGATGGATAGAGAGGTCGATAGATAGATAGTCAGATGATAGATAGATATGGATAGAGAGGTCGATAGATAGATAGTCAGATGATGGATGAATAGAGAGGTCGATAGATAGATAGTCAGAAGATAGATGGATAGAGAGGTCGATAGATAGTCAGATGATAGATAGATATGGATAGAGAGGTCGAGAGATAGACATGGATAAATAGATGGATAGAGAGGTCGATAGATAGATAGTCAAATGATGGATGGATAGAGAGGTCGATAGATAGATATGGATAGATAGATGGATAGAGAGGTCGATAGATAGATAGTCAGATGATAGATAGATATGGATAGAGAGGTCGATAGATAGATAGTCAGATGATGGATGAATAGAGAGGTCGATAGATAGATAGTCAGATGATAGATGGATAGAGAGGTCGATAGATAGATATGGATAGATAGATGGATAGAGAGGTCGATAGATAGATAGTCAGATGATGGATGGATAGAGAGGTCGATAGATAGTCATATGATAGATAGATAGTCATATGATAGATAGATAGTCAGATGATGGATAGAGAGGTCGATAGATGGTCAGATGATAGATAGATAGTCAGAAGATGGATAGAGAGGTCGATAGATAGTCAGATGATAGATAGATAGTCAGATGATAGATAGATATGGATAGAGAGGTCGATAGATAGTCAGATGATGGATGGATAGAGAGGTCGATAGATAGATAGTCAGATGATGGATGGATAGAGAGGTCGATAGATAGATAGTCAGATGATAGATAGATATGGATAGAGAGGTCGATAGATAGACATGGATAAATAGATGGATAGAGAGGTCGATAGATGGTCAGATGATAGATAGATAGTCAGATGATGGATAGAGAGCTCGATAGATGGTCAGATGATAGATAGATAGTCAGAAGATGGATAGAGAGGTCGATAGATAGTCAGATGATAGATAGATAGTCAGATGATGGATGAATAGAGAGGTCGATAGATAGATAGTCAGATGATAGATGGATAGAGAGGTCGATAGATAGATATGGATAGATAGATGGATAGAGAGGTCGATAGATAGATAGTCAGATGATGGATGGATAGAGAGGTCGATAGATAGTCATATGATAGATAGATAGTCATATGATAGATAGATAGTCAGATGATGGATAGAGAGGTCGATAGATGGTCAGATGATAGATAGATAGTCAGAAGATGGATAGAGAGGTCGATAGATAGTCAGATGATAGATAGATAGTCAGATGATAGATAGATATGGATAGAGAGGTCGATAGATAGTCAGATGATGGATGGATAGAGAGGTCGATAGATAGATAGTCAGATGATGGATGGATAGAGAGGTCGATAGATAGATAGTCAGATGATAGATAGATATGGATAGAGAGGTCGATAGATAGACATGGATAAATAGATGGATAGAGAGGTCGATAGATAGATAGTCAAATGATGGATGGATAGAGAGGTCGATAGATAGATATGGATAGATAGATGGATAGAGAGGTCGATAGATAGATAGTCAGATGATAGATAGATATGGATAGAGAGGTCGATAGATAGATAGTCAGATGATGGATGAATAGAGAGGTCGATAGATAGATATGGATAGATAGATGGATAGAGAGGTCGATAGATAGATATGGATAGAGAGGTCGATAGATAGATAGTCAAATGATGGATGTTAGAAAGGTCGATAGATAGATATGGATAGAGAGATAGATAGATAGATAGTCAGATGATCGAGAGATAGATAGATAGATATAGTAGTCAGATGATCGAGAGATAGATGGATACATATAGTAGTCAGATGATCGATAGAGAGAGAGTAGTCAGATGATCGAGAGATAGATATAGTAGTCAGATGATCGAGAGATAGATAGATAGATAGTCAGATGATCGAGAGATAGATAGATAGATATAGTAGTCAGATGATCGAGAGATAGATAGTCAGATGATAGATAGATAGATATAGTAGTCAGATGATCGAGAGATAGATAGATAGATAGATAGATAGTCAGATGATCAAGAGATAGATAGATAGATAGTCAGATGATCGAGAGATAGATAGATAGATAGATAGATAGATAGTCAGATGATCGAGAGATAGATAGATAGTCAGATGATAGATAGATAGATAGATAGATATAGTAGTCAGATGATCGAGAGATAGATAGATAGTCAGATGATAGATATATAGATAGATAGATAGATATAGTAGTCAGATGATCGAGAGACAGATAGATAGTCAGATGATAGATAGATAGATAGATAGATATAGTAGTCAGATGATCGAGAGATAGATAGATTTAATAGTCAGATGATCGAGAGATAGATAGATAGATATAGTAGTCAGATTATCGAGAGATAGATAGATAGATAGTCAGATGAGAGATAGATAGATAGATAGATAGATAGATAGATAGATAGTCAGATGATCGAGAGATAGATAGATATAGTAGTCAGATGATCGAGAGATAGATAGATAGTCAGATGATAGATAGATAGATAGATAGTCAGATGATCGAGAGATAGATAGATAGATTTAATAGTTGATGATCGAGAGATAGATAGATAGTCAGATGATCGAGAGATAGATAGATAGATTTAATAGTTGATGATCGAGAGATAGATAGATAGTCAGATGATCGAGAGATAGATAGATAGATAGATAGTCAGATGATCGAGAGATAGATAGATAGATTTAATAGTTGATGATCGAGAGATAGATAGATAGTCAGATGATCGAGAGATAGATAGATAGATTTAATAGTTGATGATCGAGAGATAGATAGATAGTCAGATGATCGAGAGATAGATAGATAGATAGATAGTCAGATGATCGAGAGATAGATAGATAGATAGATAGTCAGATGATCGAGAGATAGATAGATAGTCAGATGATCGAGAGATAGATAGATAGATAGATAGATAGTCAGATGATCGAGAGATAGATAGATAGATAGATAGATAGATAGATAGATAGATAGATAGATAGTCAGATGATCGAGAGATAGATAGATAGTCAGATGATCGAGAGATAGATAGATAGATAGTCAGATGATCGAGAGATAGATAGATAGATAGATAGTCAGATGATCGAGAGATAGATAGATTTAGTAGTTGATGATCGAGAGATAGATAGATAGTCAGATGATCGAGAGATAGATAGATAGATTTAGTAGTTGATGATCGAGAGATAGATAGATAGTCAGATGATCGAGAGATAGATAGATAGATAGATAGTCAGATGATCGAGAGATAGATAGATAGTCAGATGATAGATAGATAAATAGATAGATATAGTAGTCAGATGATCGAGAGATAGATAGATAGATAGATAGATAGACAGATATAGTAGTCAGATGATCGAGAGATAGATAGATAGTCAGATGATAGATAGATAGATAGATATAGTAGTCAGATGATCGATAGAGAGAGAGTAGTCAGATGATCGAGAGATAGATAGATAGATAGTCAGATGATAGATAGATAGATAGATAGATAGATAGATTTAGTAGTCAGATGATCGAGAGATAGATAGTCAGATGATAGAGAGATAGATAGATAGTCAGATGATCGAGAGATAGATAGATAGTCAGATGATCGAGAGATAGATAGATAGATAGATAGTCAGATGATCGAGAGATAGATAGATAGTCAGATGATCGAGAGATAGATAGATAGATAGATAGATAGTCAGATGATCGAGAGATAGATAGATAGTCAGATGATCGAGAGATAGATAGATAGTCAGATGATCGAGAGATAGATAGATAGATAGATATAGTAGTCAGATGATCGAGAGATAGATAGTCAGATGATAGATAGATAGATAGATAGATAGATATAGTAGTCAGATGATCGAGAGATAGATAGATAGATAGATAGTCAGATGATCGAGAGATAGATAGATAGATAGATAGTCAGATGATCGAGAGATAGATAGACAGATATAGTAGTCAGATGATCGAGAGATAGATAGTCAGATGATAGATAGATAGATATAGTAGTCAGATGATCGATAGAGAGAGTAGTCAGATGATCGAGAGATAGATAGATAGAGTCACATGATAGATAGATAGATAGATAGATAGATAGTCAGATGATCGAGAGATAGATAGATATAGTAGTCAGATGATCGAGAGATAGATAGATAGATAGTCAGATGATAGATAGATAAATAGATAGATATAGTAGTCAGATGATCGAGAGATAGATAGATAGATAGATAGATAGATAGATAGTCAGATGATCGAGATAGATAGATAGATAGTCAGATGATCGAGAGATAGATAGACAGATATAGTAGTCAGATGATCGAGAGATAGATAGATAGTCAGATGATAGATAGATAGATAGATATAGTAGTCAGATGATCGATAGAGAGAGAGAGTAGTCAGATGATCGAGAGATAGATAGATAGATAGTCAGATGATAGATAGATAGATAGATAGATAGATATAGTAGTCAGATGATCGAGAGATAGATAGTCAGATGATAGAGAGATAGATAGATAGTCAGATGATAGATAGATAGATAGTCAGATGATAGATAGATAGATAGTCAGATGATCGAGTGATAGATAGTCAGATGATCGAGAGATAGATAGATAGTCAGATGATAGATAGATAGATAGATAGATAGATAGTCAGATGATAGATAGATAGATAGATAGATAGTCAGATGATAGATAGATAGATAGATAGATAGATAGATAGATAGATAGATAGATAGATAGATAGATATAGTAGTCAGGGCCCGGTTTTTCAAAAGTAATCCACTAGGATTTTGGATAACGGATTGGATCAAATCTTGAAAATGTGTTTTTCAAAAGAAAAAACGGATTACGTAATCGGATTAGATCACGTAATCCAATCTTGGTTTTGATCCGGATCAAACCTTTAGTTTGGGTTTTTCAGAACTTTTTTGTAGGATTTGGATCACTTTGATCCAAAAAATCTGGATTAAACTGATCCCATCAGAAGGGTGGATTCACCGTGGATTTCATGGCCAAAAAGTAATGAAAACTTTAAAAATGTATCAAATAATACTATATTTGGATCATGCAGTATCTTACAAGATATCCTATTTATTCATAAGGTTTTAATTTTATTTGTTCATCCGTCAGGCTTTAACATATTCAGTCTTTCAGTGTAGGCCTACAGCAAAGTAGAAAGAGTTTGGCCTCATAAAATAATCCCCCAAACAGCTGTCAACATTGAGCAAAAACAATACATTTTATTCTGTCACTAATTGATATATATATTCATCACAATCGAAACTATTTTTGTTTTTAGAATATTTATTAGTGATGCATGCAATGATTACAGAATAACCAAAAAAAATGCAAAGAATGGCAATCACTGATTTTTGAAATCCAAAACAAATCCAAATCAGAAATAGTGTCTAACTATTGCATCCCTTGTTGCACGTCCTGTTTGCTCGTTCTGGCAGAATGCAAATAAAAATAAACTTATATTGACCCCACACTGGCTATTCTACTTGTAGCTCTTTACAAATCTATAGTTCTACATTGTGATTTCCTATCCTGTTTGAGCACTGGTTATCCAGATTTGGTGATCCTGAAAAGTTCCTATCCGGATCAGATTGATCCAATCCGATGTTGCTTTAAAAAACTGGCTCCAAAAGTAAGCTGGATTACGCGATCACGGATCGCAAAAAAAGGATTACTAAATCCGGATCAATTTTATACAGATTAAACCTTTTGAAAAACCGGGCCCAGATGATCGAGAGATAGATTTAGTAGTCAGATGATCGAGAGATAGATAGTCAGATGATCGAGAGATAGATAGATAGATAGTCAGATGATCGAGAGATAGATAGATAGATAGATAGTCAGATGATCGAGAGATAGATAGATAGTCAGATAGTCAGATGATCGAGAGATAGATAGATAGATAGACAGATAGTCAGATGATCGAGAGATAGATAGATAGATAGTCAGATGATCGAGAGATAGATAGATAGATAGTCAGATGATCGAGAGATAGATAGATAGAT
The DNA here is from genome assembly GCA_038088235.1 of Zacco platypus. NCBI lineage: Eukaryota > Metazoa > Chordata > Actinopteri > Cypriniformes > Xenocyprididae > Zacco > Zacco platypus. Next base: position 19,944,576 of record CM076084.1, read on the forward strand.
AGATAGTCAGATGATCGAGAGATAGATAGATAGATAGTCAGATGATCGAGAGATAGATAGATAGATAGTCAGATGATCGAGAGATAGATAGATAGATAGAGTCAGATGATCGAGAGATAGATAGAGATAGATAGATAGATAGATAGATAGTCAGATGATCGAGAGAGATAGATAGAGATAGATAGATAGATAGATAGATAGTCAGATGATCGAGAGATAGATAGATAGATAGATAGAGTCAGATGATCGAGAGATAGATAGATAGATAGATAGATAGTCAGATGATCGAGAGATAGATAGATAGATAGATAGATAGTCAGATGATCGAGAGATAGATAGATAGATAGATAGTCAGATGATCGAGAGATAGATAGAAAGATAGATAGTCAGATGAACGAGAGATAGATAGATAGATAGATAGTCAGATGATCGAGAGATAGATAGATAGATAGTCAGATGATCGAGAGAGATAGATAGATAGTCAGATGATCGAGAGAGATAGATAGATAGATAATAGATAGATAGATAGTCAGATGATCGAGAAATAGATAGATAGATAGTCAGATGATCGAGAGATAGATAGATAGATAGTCAGATGATCGAGAGATAGATAGATAGTCAGATGATCGAGAGATAGATAGATAGATAGTCAGATGATCGAGAGATAGATAGATAGTCAGATGATCGAGAGATGGATAGATAGATAGTCAGATGATCGAGAGATAGATAGATAGATAGATGATCGAGAGATAGATAGATAGATAGACAGATGATCGAGAGATAGATAGATAGATAGATAGTCAGATGATCGAGAGAGATAGATAAATAGATAGATATAGATAGATAGATAGTCAGATGATCGAGAGATAGATAGACAGATATAGTAGTCAGATGATCGAGAGATAGATAGATAGTCAGATGATAGATAGAAAGATAGATAGATAGATAGTCAGATGATCGAGAGATAGATAGATAGATAGTCACATGATCGAGAGACAGATAGATAGATAGATAGTCAGATGATCGAGAGATAGATAGAGTCAGATGATCGAGAGATAGATAGATAGATAGTCAGATGATCGAGAGATAGATAGATAGATAGTCAGATGATCGAGAGATAGATAGATAGTCAGATAGTCAGATGATCGAGAGAGATAGATAGATAGATAGACAGATAGTCAGATGATCGAGAGATAGATAGATAGATAGTCAGATGATCGAGAGATAGATAGATAGATAGATAGATAGTCAGATGATCGAGAGATAGATAGATAGATAGATAGTCAGATGATCGAGAGATAGATAGATAGATAGTCAGATGATCGAGAGATAGATAGATAGATAGTCAGATGATCGAGAGATAGATAGATAGATAGTCAGATGATCGAGAGATAGATAGATAGATAGTCAGATGATCGAGAGATAGATAGAGATAGATAGATAGATAGAGTCAGATGATCGAGAGACAGATAGATAGATAGATAGAGTCAGATGATCGAGAGATAGATAGATAGATAGATAGTCAGATGATCGAGAGATAGATAGATAGATAGATAGATAGTCAGATGATCGAGAGATAGATAGATAGATAGATAGTCAGATGAACGAGAGATAGATAGATAGATAGATAGTCAGATGATCGAGAGATAGATAGATAGATAGTCAGATGATCGAGAGAGATAGATAGATAGATAGATAATAGATAGATAGATAGTCAGATGATCGAGAAATAGATAGATAGATAGTCAGATGATCGAGAGATAGATAGATAGATAGTCAGATGATCGAGAGAGATAGATAGATAGATAGTCAGATGATCGAGAGATAGATAGATAGATAGTCAGATGATCGAGAGATAGATAGATAGATAGTCAGATGATCGAGAGATAGATAGATAGTCAGATGATCGAGAGATAGATAGATAGATAGTCAGATGATCGAGAGATAGATAGATAGATAGTCAGATGATCGAGAGATAGATAGATAGATAGTCAGATGATCGAGAGATAGATAGATAGTCAGATGATCGAGAGATAGACAGATAGTCAGATGATCGAGAGATAGATAGATAGATAGAGTCAGATGATCGAGAGATAGATAGATAGATAGATAGTCAGATGATCGAGAGATAGATAGATAGATAGATAGATAGATAGATAGTCAGATGATCGAGAGAGATAGATAGATAGATAATAGATAGATAGATAGATAGTCAGATGATCGAGAGATAGATAGATAGATAGTCAGATGATCGAGAGATAGATAGATAGATAGTCAGATGATCGAGAGATAGATAGATAGATAGACAGATGATCGAGAGATAGATAGATAGATAGTCAGATGATCGAGAGATAGATAGATAGATAGTCAGATGATCGAGAGATAGATAGATAGATAGTCAGATGATCGAGAGAGATAGATAGATAGATATAGATAGATAGATAGATAGATAGATAGATATAGATAGATAGATAGATAGACAGATGATCGAGAGATAGATAGATAGACAGATAATCGAGAGATAGATAGATAGACAGATGATAGAGAGATAGATAGATAGTCAAATGATCGAGAGATAGATAGATAGATAGATAGTCAGATGATCGAGAGAGATAGATAGATAGATAATAGATAGATAGATAGTCAGATGATCGAGAAATAGATAGATAGATAGTCAGATGATCGAGAGATAGATAGATAGATAGTCAGATGATAGAGAGATAGATAGATAGATAGTCAGATGATCGAGAGATAGATAGATAGTCAGATGATCGAGAGATAGATAGATAGTCAGATGATCGAGAGATAGATAGATAGTCAGATGATCGAGAGATAGATAGTCAGATAGTCAGATGATCGAGAGATAGATAGATAGTCAGATGATCGAGAGATAGATAGATAGATAGTCAGATGATCGAGAGATAGATAGATAGATAGACAGATGATCGAGAGATAGATAGATAGATAGACAGATGATCGAGAGATAGATAGATAGATAGATAGTCAGATGATCGAGAGAGATAGATAAATAGATAGATATAGATAGATAGATAGTCAGATGATCGAGAGATAGATAGACAGATATAGTAGTCAGATGATCGAGAGATAGATAGATAGTCAGATGATAGATAGAAAGATAGATAGATAGATAGTCAGATGATCGAGAGATAGATAGATAGATAGTCACATGATCGAGAGACAGATAGATAGATAGATAGTCAGATGATCGAGAGATAGATAGATAGATAGAGTCAGATGATCGAGAGATAGATAGATAGATAGTCAGATGATCGAGAGATAGATAGATAGATAGTCAGATGATCGAGAGATAGATAGATAGTCAGATGATCGAGAGATAGATAGATAGATAGAGTCAGATGATCGAGAGATAGATAGATAGATAGTCAGATGATCGAGAGATAGATAGATAGATAGTCAGATGATCGAGAGATAGATAGATAGTCAGATGATCGAGAGATAGATAGATAGTCAGATGATCGAGAGATAGATAGATAGATAGATAGTCAGATGATCGAGAGATAGATAGATAGTCAGATGATAGATAGAAAGATAGATAGATAGATAGTCAGATGATCGAGAGATAGATAGATAGAGTCACATGATCGAGAGACAGATAGATAGATAGATAGATAGATAGTCAGATGATCGAGAGATAGATAGATAGATAGAGTCAGATGATCGAGAGATAGATAGATAGATAGTCAGATGATCGAGAGATAGATAGATAGATAGTCAGATGATCGAGAGATAGATAGATAGTCAGATGATCGAGAGATAGACAGATAGTCAGATGATCGAGAGATAGACAGATAGTCAGATGATCGAGAGATAGATAGATAGATAGAGTCAGATGATCGAGAGATAGATAGATAGATAGATAGATAGTCAGATGATCGAGAGATAGATAGATAGATAGATAGATAGATAGTCAGATGATCGAGAGAGATAGATAGATAGATAATAGATAGATAGATAGATAGTCAGATGATCGAGAGATAGATAGATAGATAGTCAGATGATCGAGAGATAGATAGATAGATAGTCAGATGATCGAGAGATAGATAGATAGATAGACAGATGATCGAGAGATAGATAGATAGATAGTCAGATGATCGAGAGATAGATAGATAGATAGTCAGATGATCGAGAGATAGATAGATAGATAGTCAGATGATCGAGAGAGATAGATAGATAGATATAGATAGATAGATAGATAGATAGATAGATATAGATAGATAGATAGATAGACAGATGATCGAGAGATAGATAGATAGACAGATAATCGAGAGATAGATAGATAGACAGATGATAGAGAGATAGATAGATAGTCAAATGATCGAGAGATAGATAGATAGACAAATGATCGAGAGATAGATAGATAGATAGATAGATAGTCAGATGATCGAGAGATAGATAGATAGATAGAGAGTCAGATGATCGAGAGATAGATAGATAGATAGATAGAGTCAGATGATCGAGAGATAGATAGATAGATAGATAGATAGAGAGTCAGATGATCGAGAGATAGATAGATAGATAGATAGAGTCAGATGATCAAGAGATAGATAGAAAGATAGATAGTCAGATGATCGAGAGATAGATAGAAAGATAGATAGATAGATAGTCAGATGATCGAGAGATAGATAGATAGATAGTCAGATGATCGAGAGATAGATAGAAAGATAGATAGATAGTCAGATGATCGAGAGATAGATAGATAGATAGAGTCAGATGATCGAGAGATAGATAGAAAGATAGATAGATAGATAGTCAGATGATCGAGAGATAGATAGATAGATAGTCAGATGATCGAGAGATAGATAGAAAGATAGATAGATAGTCAGATGATCGAGAGATAGATAGATAGATAGAGTCAGATGATCGAGAGAGATAGATAGAGATAGATAGATAGATAGATAGAAAGATAGATGATAGATAGATAGATAGATAGATAGATAGACAGATGATCGAGAGATAGATAGATAGATAGATAGATAGAGTCAGATGATCGAGAGATAGATAGATAGATAGATAGTCAGATGATCGAGAGATAGATAGATAGATAGTCAGATGATCGAGAGAAAGATCGATAGATAGATAGTCAGATGAACGAGAGATAGATAGATAGATAGATAGTCAGATGATCGAGAGATAGATAGATAGATAGTCAGATGATCGAGAGAGATAGATAGATAGTCAGATGATCGAGAGAGATAGATAGATAGATAATAGATAGAGAGAAAGATAGTCAGATGATCGAGAGATAGATAGATAGATAGATAGATAGTCAGATGATCGAGAGATAGATAGATAGATAGATAGTCAGATGAACGAGAGATAGATAGATAGATAGATAGTCAGATGATCGAGAGAGATAGATAGATAGATAATAGATAGATAGATAGATAGTCAGATGATCGAGAGATAGATAGAAAGATAGATAGATAGATAGTCAGATGATCGAGAGATAGATAGATAGTCAGATGATCGAGAGAGATAGATAGATAGATAGATATAGATAGATAGATAGTCAGATGATCGAGATAGATAGATAGTCAGATGATCGAGAGATAGATAGATAGTCAGATGATCGAGAGATAGATAGATAGATAGATAGTCAGATGATCGAGAGATAGATAGAAAGATAGATAGATAGATAGTCAGATGATCGAGAGATAGATAGATAGATAGTCAGATGATCGAGAGATAGATAGATAGATAGTCAGATGATCGAGAGATAGATAGATAGATAGTCAGATGATCGAGAGATAGATAGATAGATAGATAGATAGATAGAGTCAGATGATCGAAAGATAGATAGATAGATATAGTCAGATGATCGAGAGATAGATAGATAGATAGAGTCAGATGATCGAGAGATAGATGATAGATAGATAGTCAGATGATCGAGAGATAGATAGAAAGATAGATAGATAGATAGTCAGATGATCGAGAGATAGATAGATAGATAGTCAGATGATCGAGAGATAGATAGATAGATAGACAGATGATCGAGAGATAGATAGATAGATAGTCAGATGATCGAGAGATAGATAGATAGATAGTCAGATGATCGAGAGAGATAGATAGATAGATAGATATAGATAGATAGATAGATAGTCAGATGATCGAGATAGATAGATAGTCAGATGATCGAGAGATAGATAGACAGATATAGTAGTCAGATGATCGAGAGATAGATAGATAGTCAGATGATAGATAGAAAGATAGATAGATAGATAGTCAGATGATCGAGATAGATAGATAGTCAGATGATCGAGAGATAGATAGACAGATATAGTAGTCAGATGATCGAGAGATAGATAGATAGTCAGATGATCGAGAGATAGATAGATAGATAGAGAGTCAGATGATCGAGAGATAGATAGATAGATAGATAGAGTCAGATGATCGAGAGATTATAGATAGATAGAGAGTCAGATGATCGAGAGATAGATAGATAGATAGATAGAGTCAGATGATCAAGAGATAGATAGAAAGATAGATAGTCAGATGATCGAGAGATAGATAGAAAGATAGATAGATAGATAGTCAGATGATCGAGAGATAGATAGATAGATAGTCAGATGATCGAGAGATAGATAGAAAGATAGATAGATAGTCAGATGATCGAGAGATAGATAGATAGATAGAGTCAGATGATCGAGAGATAGATAGAAAGATAGATAGATAGATAGTCAGATGATCGAGAGATAGATAGATAGATAGTCAGATGATCGAGAGATAGATAGAAAGATAGATAGATAGTCAGATGATCGAGAGATAGATAGAGTCAGATGATCGAGAGAGATAGATAGAGATAGATAGATAGATAGAAAGATAGATGATAGATAGATAGATAGATAGACAGACAGATGATCGAGAGATAGATAGATAGATAGATAGATAGATAGAGTCAGATGATCGAGAGATAGATAGATAGATAGATAGTCAGATGATCGAGAGATAGATAGATAGATAGTCAGATGATCGAGAGATAGATCGATAGATAGATAGTCAGATGAACGAGAGATAGATAGATAGATAGATAGTCAGATGATCGAGAGATAGATAGATAGATAGATAGTCAGATGATCGAGAGATAGATAGATAGATAGTCAGATGATCGAGAGAGATAGATAGATAGTCAGATGATCGAGAGAGATAGATAGATAGATAATAGATAGAGAGAAAGATAGTCAGATGATCGAGAGATAGATAGATAGATAGATAGATAGACAGATGATCGAGAGATAGATAGATAGATAGATAGATAGATAGATAGTCAGATGATCGAGAGAGATAGATAGATAATAGATAGATAGATAGATAGTCAGATGATCGAGAGATAGATATATAGATAGATAGAGTCAGATGATCGAGAGATAGATAGATAGATATAGTCAGATGATCGAGAGATAGATAGATACAGTCAGATGATCGAGAGATAGATAGAAAGATAGATAGATAGATAGTCAGATGATCGAGAGATAGATAGATAGTCAGATGATCGAGAGAGATAGATAGATAGATAGATATAGATAGATAGATAGTCAGATGATCGAGATAGATAGATAGTCAGATGATCGAGAGATAGATAGATAGTCAGATGATCGAGAGATAGATAGATAGATAGATAGTCAGATGATCGAGAGATAGATAGAAAGATAGATAGATAGATAGTCAGATGATCGAGAGATAGATAGATAGATAGATAGTCAGATGATCGAGAGATAGATAGATAGATAGTCAGATGATCGAGAGATAGATAGATAGATAGATAGATAGAGTCAGATGATCGAAAGATAGATAGATAGATATAGTCAGATGATCGAGAGATAGATAGATAGATAGAGTCAGATGATCGAGAGATAGATAGATAGATAGATAGTCAGATGATCGAGAGATAGATAGAAAGATAGATAGATAGATAGTCAGATGATCGAGAGATAGATAGATAGATAGTCAGATGATCGAGAGATAGATAGATAGATAGACAGATGATCGAGAGATAGATAGATAGATAGTCAGATGATCGAGAGAGATAGATAGATAGATATAGATAGATAGATAGATAGTCAGATGATCGAGATAGATAGATAGTCAGATGATCGAGAGATAGATAGACAGATATAGTAGTCAGATGATCGAGAGATAGATAGATAGTCAGATGATAGATAGAAAGATAGATAGATAGATAGTCAGATGATCGAGAGATAGATAGATAGATAGTCACATGATCGAGAGACAGATAGATAGATAGATAGTCAGATGATCGAGAGATAGATAGATAGAGTCAGATGATCGAGAGATAGATAGATAGATAGTCAGATGATCGAGAGATAGATAGATAGATAGACAGATGATCGAGAGATAGATAGATAGATATAGTCAGATGATCGAGAGATAGATAGATAGATAGATAGATAGTCAGATGATCGAGAGATAGATAGATACAGTCAGATGATCGAGAGATAGATAGAAAGATAGATAGATAGATAGTCAGATGATCGAGAGATAGATAGATAGTCAGATGATCGAGAGAGATAGATAGATAGATATAGATAGATAGATAGTCAGATGATCGAGATAGATAGATAGTCAGATGATCGAGAGATAGATAGATAGTCAGATGATCGAGAGATAGATAGATAGATAGTCAGATGATCGAGAGATAGATAGATAGATAGATAGTCAGATGATCGAGAGATAGATAGAAAGATAGATAGATAGATAGATAGTCAGATGATCGAGAGATAGATAGATAGATAGATAGTCAGATGATCGAGAGATAGATAGATAGATAGTCAGATGATCGAGAGATAGATAGATAGATAGACAGATGATCGAGAGATAGATAGATAGACAGATGATCGAGAGATAGATAGATAGACAGATGATCGAGAGATAGATAGATAGTCAAATGATCGAGAGATAGATAGATAGACAAATGATCGAGAGATAGATAGAAAGATAGATAGATAGTCAGATGATCGAGAGATAGAAAGAGAGATAGATAGATAGTCAGATGATCGAGAGATAGATAGATAGATAGTCAGATGATCGAGAGATAGATAGATAGATAGTCAGATGATCGAGAGATAGATAGATATATAGATAGATAGTCAGATGATCGAGAGATAGATAGATAGATAGATAGATAGTCAGATGATCGAGAGATAGATAGATAGATAGATAGTCAGATGATCGAGAGATAGATAGATAGATAGATAGATAGTCAGATGATCGAGAGATAGATAGATAGAGTCAGATGATCGAGAGATAGATAGATAGATAGATAGATATAGATAGATAGATAGTCAGATGATCGAGAGATAGATAGATATAGTCAGATGATCGAGAGATAGATAGATAGATAGATAAATAGTCAGATGATCGAGAGATAGATAGATAGATAGATAGATAGTCAGATGATCGAGAGATAGATAGATAGATAGATAGTCAGATGATCGAGAGATAGATAGATAGAGTCAGATGATCGAGAGATAGATAGATAGATAGATATAGATAGATAGATAGTCAGATGATCGAGAGATAGATAGATAGATATAGTCAGATGATCGAGAGATAGATAGATAGATAGATAAATAGTCAGATGATCGAGAGATAGATAGATAGATAGATAGATAGATAGATATAGTCAAATGATCGAGAGATAGAAAGATAGATAGATATAGATAGATAGTCAGATGATCGAGAGATAGATAGATAGATAGATAGATAGATAGATAGTCAGATGATCGAGAGATAGATAGATAGTCAGATGATCGAGAGATAGATAGATAGATAGTCAGATGATCAAGAGATATAGATAGATAGATAGTCAGATGATCGAGAGATAGATAGACAGTCAGATGATCGAGAGATAGATAGATAGTCAGATGATCGAGAGATAGATAGATAGTCAGATGATCGAGAGATAGATAGATAGATAGATAGTCAGATGATCGAGAGATAGATAGATAGATAGTCAGATGATCGAGAGATAGATAGATAGATAGATAGTCAGATGATCGAGAGATGATAGATAGTCAGATGATCGAGAGATAGATAGATAGATAGTCAGATGATCGAGAGATAGATAGATAGATAGATAGAGTCAGATGATCGAGAGATAGATAGATAGATAGATATAGTCAGATGATCGAGAGATAGATAGATAGATAGAGTCAGATGATCGAGAGATAGATAGATAGATAGATAGTCAGATGATCGAGAGATAGATAGATAGATAGTCAGATGATCGAGAGATAGATAGATAGATAGACAGATGATCGAGAGATAGATAGATAGATAGTCAGATGATCGAGAGATAGATAGATAGTCAGATGATCGAGAGAGATAGATAGATAGATAGATATAGATAGATAGATAGATAGATAGTCAGATGATCGAGATAGATAGATAGTCAGATGATCGAGAGATAGATAGTCAGATGATAGATAGAAAGATAGATAGATAGATAGTCAGATGATCGAGAGACAGATAGATAGATAGATAGTCAGATGATCGAGAGATAGATAGATAGATAGAGTCAGATGATCGAGAGATAGATAGATAGATAGTCAGATGATCGAGAGATAGATAGATAGATAGTCAGATGATCGAGAGATAGATAGATAGACAGATGATCGAGAGATAGATAGATAGATATAGTCAGATGATCGAGAGATAGATAGATAGTCAGATGATCGAGAGATAGATAGATACAGTCAGATGATCGAGAGATAGATAGAAAGATAGATAGATAGATAGTCAGATGATCGAGAGATAGATAGATAGTCAGATGATCGAGAGAGATAGATAGATAGATAGATATAGATAGATAGATAGATAGATAGATAGATATAGATAGATAGATAGTCAGATGATCGAGATAGATAGATAGTCAGATGATCGAGAGATAGATAGATAGATAGATAGTCAGATGATCGAGAGATAGATAGATAGATAGATAGTCAGATGATCGAGAGATAGATAGATAGATAGTCAGATGATCGAGAGATAGATAGATAGATAGTCAGATGATCGAGAGATAGATAGATAGATAGACAGATGATCGAGAGATAGATAGATAGACAGATGATCGAGAGATAGATAGATAGACAGATGATCGAGAGATAGATAGATAGACAGATGATCGAGAGATAGATAGATAGTCAAATGATCGAGAGATAGATAGAAAGATAGATAGATAGTCAGATGATCGAGAGATAGAAAGAGAGATAGATAGATAGTCAGATGATCGAGAGATAGATAGATAGATAGTCAGATGATCGAGAGATAGATAGATAGAGTCAGATGATCGAGAGATAGATAGATATATAGATAGATAGTCAGATGATCGAGAGATAGATAGATAGATAGATAGTCAGATGATCGAGAGATAGATAGATAGATAGATAGTCAGATGATCGAGAGATAGATAGATAGATAGATAGTCAGATGATCGAGAGATAGATAGATAGAGTCAGATGATCGAGAGATAGATAGATAGATAGATATAGATAGATAGATAGTCAGATGATCGAGAGATAGATAGATATAGTCAGATGATCGAGAGATAGATAGATAGATAGATAAATAGTCAGATGATCGAGAGATAGATAGATAGATATATAGATATAGTCAAATGATCGAGAGATAGAAAGATAGATAGATATAGATAGATAGTCAGATGATCGAGAGATAGATAGATAGTCAGATGATCGAGAGATAGATAGATAGATAGATAGATAGTCAGATGATCAAGAGATATAGATAGATAGATAGTCAGATGATCGAGAGATAGATAGATAGATAGATAGAGTCAGATGATCGAGAGATAGATAGACAGTCAGATGATCGAGAGATAGATAGACAGTCAGATGATCGAGAGATAGATAGATAGTCAGATGATCGAGAGATAGATAGATAGATAGATAGTCAGATGATCGAGAGATAGATAGATAGATAGTCAGATGATCGAGAGATAGATAGATAGATAGTCAGATGATCGAGAGATAGATAGATAGATAGATAGTCAGATGATCGAGAGATAGATAGTCAGATGATCGAGAGATAGATAGATAGTCAGATGATCGAGAGATAGATAGATAGTCAGATGATCGAGAGATAGATAGATAGATAGATAGTCAGATGATCGAGAGATAGATAGAAAGATAGATAGATAGATAGTCAGATGATCGAGAGATAGATAGATAGATAGATACTCAGATGATCGAGAGATAGATAGAAAGATAGATAGATAGATAGATACTCAGATGATCGAGAGATAGATAGAAAGTCAGATAGATAGTCAGATGATCGAGAGATAGATAGATAGATAGTCAGATGATCGAGAGATAGATAGATAGTCAGATGATCGAGAGATAGATAGATAGTCAGATGATCGAGAGATAGATAGATAGTCAGATGATCGAGAGATAGATAGATAGTCAGATGATCGAGAGATAGATAGATAGATAGATAGATAGATATAGTCAGATGATCGAGAGATAGAAAGATAGATAGATATAGATAGATAGTCAGATGATCGAGAGATAGATAGATATAGTCAGATGATCGAGAGATAGAAAGATAGATAGATATAGATAGATAGTCAGATGATCGAGAGATAGATAGATAGAGTCAGATGATCGAGAGATAGATAGATAGATAGATAGATAGAGTCAGATGATCGAGAGATAGATAGATAGATAGATAGAGTCAGATGATCGAGAGATAGATAGATAGATATAGTCAGATGATCGAGAGATAGATAGATAGATAGATAGATAGATAGATAGTCAGATGATCGAGAGATAGATAGATAGAGTCAGATGATCGAGAGATAGAAAGATAGATAGATATAGATAGATAGTCAGATGATCGAGAGATAGATAGATAGATAGATAGTCAGATGATCGAGAGATAGATAGATAGTCAGATGATCGAGAGATAGATAGATAGTCAGATGATCGAGAGATAGATAGATAGTCAGATGATCGAGAGATAGATAGATAGTCAGATGATCGAGAGATAGATAGATAGTCAGATGATCGAGAGATAGATAGATAGTCAGATGATCGAGAGATAGATAGATAGATAGATAGTCAGATGATCGAGAGATAGATAGATAGTCAGATGATCGAGAGATAGATAGATAGATAGATAGTCAGATGATCGAGAGATAGATAGATAGATAGATAGTCAGATGATCGAGAGATAGATAGATAGATAGATAGTCAGATGATCGAGAGATAGATAGATAGATAGATAGTCAGATGATCGAGAGATAGATAGATAGATAGATAGTCAGATGATCGAGAGATAGATAGATAGATAGATAGTCAGATGATCGAGAGATAGATAGATAGATAGATAGTCAGATGATCGAGAGATAGATAGATAGAGTCAGATGATCGAGAGATAGAAAGATAGATAGATATAGATAGATAGTCAGATGATCGAGAGATAGATAGATAGATAGATAGTCAGATGATCGAGAGATAGATAGTCAGATGATCGAGAGATAGATAGATAGATAGATAGTCAGATGATCGAGAGATAGATAGTCAGATGATCGAGAGATAGATAGATAGATAGTCAGATGATCGAGAGATAGATAGATAGATAGATAGATAGTCAGATGATCGAGAGATAGATAGATAGTCAGATGATCGAGAGATAGATAGATAGTCAGATGATCGAGAGATAGATAGATAGTCAGATGATCGAGAGATAGATAGATAGTCAGATGATCGAGAGATAGATAGATAGTCAGATGATCGAGAGATAGATAGATAGTCAGATGATCGAGAGATAGATAGATAGTCAGATGATCGAGAGATAGATAGATAGATAGTCAGATGATCGAGAGATAGATAGATAGATAGATAGTCAGATGATCGAGAGATAGATAGATAGATAGATAGTCAGATGATCGAGAGATAGATAGATAGATAGATAGTCAGATGATCGAGAGATAGATAGATAGATAGATAGTCAGATGATCGAGAGATAGATAGATAGATAGATAGTCAGATGATCGAGAGATAGATAGATAGATAGATAGTCAGATGATCGAGAGATAGATAGATAGATAGATAGTCAGATGATCGAGAGATAGATAGATAGATAGATAGTCAGATGATCGAGAGATAGATAGATAGATAGATAGTCAGATGATCGAGAGATAGATAGATAGATAGTCAGATGATCGAGAGATAGATAGATAGATAGATAGATAGTCAGATGATCGAGAGATAGATAGATAGTCAGATGATCGAGAGATAGATAGATAGTCAGATGATCGAGAGATAGATAGATAGTCAGATGATCGAGAGATAGATAGATAGTCAGATGATCGAGAGATAGATAGATAGATAGATAGTCAGATGATCGAGAGATAGATAGATAGATAGATAGTCAGATGATCGAGAGATAGATAGATAGATAGATAGTCAGATGATCGAGAGATAGATAGATAGATAGATAGTCAGATGATCGAGAGATAGATAGATAGATAGATAGTCAGATGATCGAGAGATAGATAGATAGATAGATAGTCAGATGATCGAGAGATAGATAGATAGATAGATAGTCAGATGATCGAGAGATAGATAGATAGATAGATAGTCAGATGATCGAGAGATAGATAGATAGATAGATAGTCAGATGATCGAGAGATAGATAGATAGATAGATAGTCAGATGATCGAGAGATAGATAGATAGATAGATAGTCAGATGATCGAGAGATAGAAAGATAGATAGATATAGATAGATAGTCAGATGATCGAGAGATAGATAGATAGATAGTCAGATGATCGAGAGATAGAAAGATAGATAGATATAGATAGATAGTCAGATGATCGAGAGATAGATAGATAGATAGATAGTCAGATGATCGAGAGATAGATAGATAGATAGTCAGATGATCGAGAGATAGATAGATAGATAGTCAGATGATCGAGAGATAGATAGATAGATAGTCAGATGATCGAGAGATAGAAAGATAGATAGATATAGATAGATAGTCAGATGATCGAGAGATAGATAGATAGATAGATAGTCAGATGATCGAGAGATAGATAGTCAGATGATCGAGAGATAGATAGATAGATAGTCAGATGATCGAGAGATAGATAGATAGATAGTCAGATGATCGAGAGATAGAAAGATAGATAGATATAGATAGATAGTCAGATGATCGAGAGATAGATAGATAGATAGATAGTCAGATGATCGAGAGATAGATAGTCAGATGATCGAGAGATAGATAGATAGATAGTCAGATGATCGAGAGATAGATAGATAGATAGTCAGATGATCGAGAGATAGATAGATAGATAGTCAGATGATCGAGAGATAGAAAGATAGATAGATATAGATAGATAGTCAGATGATCGAGAGATAGATAGATAGATAGATAGTCAGATGATCGAGAGATAGATAGTCAGATGATCGAGAGATAGATAGTCAGATGATCGAGAGATAGATAGAGTCAGATGATCGAGAGTCAGATGATCGAGAGTCAGATGATCGAGAGTCAGATGATCGAGAGTCAGATGATCGAGAGTCAGATGATCGAGAGTCAGATGATCGAGAGTCAGATGATCGAGAGTCAGATGATCGAGAGTCAGATGATCGAGAGTCAGATGATCGAGAGTCAGATGATCGAGAGTCAGATGATCGAGAGTCAGATGATCGAGAGTCAGATGATCGAGAGTCAGATGATCGAGAGTCAGATGATCGAGAGTCAGATGATCGAGAGTCAGATGATCGAGAGTCAGATGATCGAGAGTCAGATGATCGAGAGTCAGATGATCGAGAGTCAGATGATCGAGAGTCAGATGATCGAGAGTCAGATGATCGAGAGTCAGATGATCGAGAGTCAGATGATCGAGAGTCAGATGATCGAGAGTCAGATGATCGAGAGTCAGATGATCGAGAGTCAGATGATCGAGAGTCAGATGATCGAGAGTCAGATGATCGAGAGTCAGATGATCGAGAGTCAGATGATCGAGAGTCAGATGATCGAGAGTCAGATGATCGAGAGTCAGATGATCGAGAGTCAGATGATCGAGAGTCAGATGATCGAGAGTCAGATGATCGAGAGTCAGATGATCGAGAGTCAGATGATCGAGAGTCAGATGATCGAGAGTCAGATGATCGAGAGTCAGATGATCGAGAGTCAGATGATCGAGAGTCAGATGATCGAGAGTCAGATGATCGAGAGTCAGATGATCGAGAGTCAGATGATCGAGAGTCAGATGATCGAGAGTCAGATGATCGAGAGTCAGATGATCGAGAGTCAGATAGATAGATAGATAGATAGATAGATAGATAGATAGATAGATAGATAGATAGATAGATAGATAGATAGATAGATAGATAGATAGATAGATAGATAGATAGATAGATAGATAGATAGATAGATAGATAGATAGATAGATAGATAGATAGATAGATAGATAGATAGATAGATAGATAGATAGATAGATAGATAGATAGATAGATAGATAGATAGATAGACAGGGCCCGGTTTTTCAAAAGTAATCCACTAGGATTTTGGATAACGGATTGGATCAAATCTTGAAAATGTGTTTTTCAAAGGAAAAAACGGATTACATAATCGGATTAGATCACGTAATCCAATCTTGGTTTTGATCCGGATCAAACCTTTAGTTTGGGTTTTTCAGAACTTTTTTGTAGGATTTGGATCACTTTGATCCAAAAAATCTGGATTAAACTGATCCCATCAGAAGGGTGGATTCAGCGTGGATTTCATGGCCAAAATGTAATGAAAACTTTAAAAATGTATCAAATAATACTATATTTGGATCATGCAGTATCTTACAAGATATCCTATTTATTCATAAGGTTTTAATTTTATTTGTTCATCCGTCAGGCTTTAACGTATTCAGCCTGTCAGTATAGGCCTACAGCAAAGTAGAAAGAGTTTGGCCTCATAAAATAATCCCCCAAACAGCTGTCAACATTGAGCAAAAACAATACATTTTATTTTGTCACTAATTGATATATATATTCATCACAATCGAAAATATTTTTGTTTTTAGAATATTTATTAGTGATGCATGGCAATGAATGGCAATCACTGATTTTTGAAATCCGAAACAAATCCACATCAGAAATGGTGTCTAACTCCTCAATGTACAATGTACTGCTGGAAGAGGATGGGGTGGGGTTTTTCTTGTTTTTAGTTTTTTTTAAATGTGTGTGTTTTCATTTCAAATAAAATAAACTTATATTGACCCCACACTGGCTATTCTACTTGTTGCTCTTTACATATCTATAGCTCTACATTGTGATTTCCTATCCTGTTTGAGCACTGGTTATCCAGCACTGGTTATCCAGATTTGGTGATCCTGAAAAGTTCCTATCCGGACCAGATTGATCCAATCCGATGTTGCTTTAAAAAACTGGCTCCAAAAGTACGCTGGATTACGTGATCATGGATCGCAAAAAAAGGATTACTTAATCCGGATCAATTTTATCCGGATTAAACCTTTTGAAAAACCGGGCCCAGATGATCGATAGATAGATAGATAGATAGATAGATAGATAGATAGATAGATAGATAGATAGATAGATAGATAGATAGATAGATAGATAGATAGATAGATAGATAGATAGATAGATAGATAGATAGATAGATAGATAGATAGATAGATAGATAGATAGATAGTCAAATGATCGAGAGATAGATAGACAAATGATCGATAGATAGATAGATAGATAGATAGATAGATAGATAGATAGATAGATAGATAGTCAGATGATCGAGAGATAGATAGATAGTCAGATGATCGAGAGATAAATAGATAGATAGATAGACAGATGATCGAGAGATAGATAGATAGACAGATGATCGAGAGATAGATAGATAGACAGATGATCGAGAGATAAATAGATAGACAGATGATCGAGAGATAGATAGATAGACAGATGATCGAGAGATAGATAGATAGATAGATAGATAGTCAGATGATCGAGAGATAGATAGATAGATAGATAGTCAGATGATCGAGAGATGATAGATAGTCAGATGATCGAGAGATAGATAGATAGATAGTCAGATGATCGAGAGATAGATAGATAGATAGATAGAGTCAGATGATCGAGAGATAGATAGATAGATAGATATAGTCAGATGATCGAGAGATAGATAGATAGATAGAGTCAGATGATCGAGAGATAGATAGATAGATAGTCAGATGATCGAGAGATAGATAGATAGATAGTCAGATGATCGAGAGATAGATAGATAGATAGACAGATGATCGAGAGATAGATAGATAGACAGATGATAGAGATAGATAGATAGTCAAATGATCGAGAGATAGATAGACAAATGATCGAGAGATAGATAGATAGTCAAATGATCGAGAGATAGATAGATAGTCAAATGATCGAGATAGATAGACAAATGATCGAGAGATAGATAGATAGACAAATGATCGAGAGATAGATAGATAGACAAATGATCGAGAGATAGATAGATAGATAGATAGATAGATAGATAGATAGATAGATAGATAGATAGATAGATAGTCAGATGATCGAGAGATAGATAGATAGTCAGATGATCGAGAGATAAATAGATAGATAGATAGACAGATGATCGAGAGATAGATAGATAGACAGATGATCGAGAGATAGATAGATAGATAGACAGATGATCGAGAGATAGATAGATAGACAGATGATAGAGATAGATAGATAGTCAAATGATCGAGAGATAGATAGACAAATGATCGAGAGATAGATAGATAGTCAAATGATCGAGAGATAGATAGATAGTCAAATGATCGAGAGATAGATAGACAAATGATCGAGAGATAGATAGATAGACAAATGATCGAGAGATAGATAGATAAATGATCGAGAGATAGATAGATAGACAAATGATCGAGAGATAGATAGATAGTCAAATGATCGAGAGATAGATAGATAGACAAATGATCGAGAGATAGATAGATAGATAGATAGTCAGATGATCGAGAGATAGATAGATAGATAGATAGATAGTCAGATGGTCGAGAGATAGATAGATAGATAGATAGATAGATAGTCAGATGATCGAGAGATAGATAGATAGTCAGATGATCGAGAGATAGATAGATAGATAGATAGATAGTCAGATGATCGAGAGATAGATAGAAAGATAGATAGATAGATAGTCAGATGATCGAGAGATAGATAGAAAGATAGATAGATAGATAGTCAGATGATCGAGAGATAGATAGATAGTCAGATGATCGAGAGATAAATAGATAGATAGATAGACAGATGATCGAGAGATAGATAGATAGACAGATGATCGAGAGATAGATAGATAGATAGACAGATGATCGAGAGATAGATAGATAGACAGATGATAGAGATAGATAGATAGTCAAATGATCGAGAGATAGATAGACAAATGATCGAGAGATAGATAGATAGTCAAATGATCGAGAGATAGATAGATAGTCAAATGATCGAGAGATAGATAGACAAAAGATCGAGAGATAGATAGATAGACAAATGATCGAGAGATAGATAGATAAATGATCGAGAGATAGATAGATAGACAAATGATCGAGAGATAGATAGATAGTCAAATGATCGAGAGATAGATAGATAGACAAATGATCGAGAGATAGATAGATAGATAGATAGTCAGATGATCGAGAGATAGATAGATAGATAGTCAGATGATCGAGAGATAGATAGATAGATAGATAGATAGATAGATAGTCAGATGGTCGAGAGATAGATAGATAGATAGATAGATAGTCAGATGATCGAGAGATAGATAGATAGTCAGATGATCGAGAGATAGATAGATAGATAGATAGATAGATAGTCAGATGATCGAGAGATAGATAGAAAGATAGATAGATAGATAGTCAGATGATCGAGAGATAGATAGAAAGATAGATAGATAGATAGTCAGATGATCGAGAGATAGATAGATAGATAGATAGATAGATAGATAGATAGATAGTTAGTCAGATGATAGATAGATAGATAGATAGATAGATAGTCAGATGATCGAGAGATAGATAGATAGATAGTCAGATGATCGAGAGATAGATAGATAGATAGTCAGATGATCGAGAGATAGATAGATAGATAGTAAGATGATCGAGAGATAGATAGAAAGATAGATAGTCAGATGATCGAGAGATAGATAGATAGATAGTCAGATGATCGAGAGATAGATAGAAAGATAGATAGTCAGATGATCGAGAGATAGATAGATAGATAGATAGTCAGATGATCGAGAGATAGATAGATAGATAGATAGTCAGATGATCGAGAGATAGATAGATAGATAGTCAGATGATCGAGAGATAGATAGATAGATAGTAAGATGATCGAGAGATAGATAGAAAGATAGATAGTCAGATGATCGAGAGATAGATAGATAGATAGTCAGATGATCGAGAGATAGATAGAAAGATAGATAGATAGATAGTCAGATGATCGAGAGATAGATAGATAGATAGTCAGATGATCGAGAGATAGATAGATAGATAGATAGATAGTCAGATGATCGAGAGATAGATAGATAGATAGATAGATATAGTCAGATGATCGAGAGATAGATAGATAGATAGATAGAGTCAGATGATCGAGAGATAGATAGATAGATAGATAGATAGATAGATAGATAGATAGATAGATAGATAGATAGATAGATAGATAGATAGTCAGATGATCGAGAGATAGATAGACAGATATAGTAGTCAGATGATCGAGAGATAGATAGTCAGATGATAGATAGAAAGATAGATAGATAGATAGTCAGATGATCGAGAGATAGACAGATAGATAGATAGATAGATAGTCAGATGATCGAGAGATAGATAGATAGTCAGATGATCGAGAGATAGATAGACAGATATAGTAGTCAGATGATCGAGAGATAGATAGTCAGATGATAGATAGAAAGATAGATAGATAGATAGTCAGATGATCGAGAGATAGACAGATAGATAGATAGATAGATAGTCAGATGATCGAGAGATAGATAGTCAGATGATCGAGAGATAGATAGTCAGATGATCGAGAGATAGATAGATAGATAGTCAGATGATCGAGAGATAGATAGATAGTCAGATGATCGAGAGATAGATAGATAGTCAGATGATCGAGAGATAGATAGATAGATAGATAGATAGATAGATAGTCAGATGATCGAGAGATAGATAGATAGATAGTCAGATGATCGAGAGAGATAGATAGATAGATAGATAGATAGTCAGATGATCGAGAGATAGATAGATAGTCAGATGATCGAGAGATAGATAGATAGATAGATAGATAGATAGATAGATAGACAGATGATCGAGAGATAGATAGATACACAGATGATAGATAGATAGATAGAGTCAAATGATCGAGAGATAGATAGATAGATAGACAGATGATCGAGAGATAGATAGATAGTCAGATGATCGAGAGATAGATAGATAGATAGATAGATAGTCAAATGATCGAGAGAGATAGATAGATAGATAGATAGATAGTCAGATGATCGAGAGATAGATAGACAGATAGTCAGATGATCGAGAGATAGATAGATAGAGTCAGATGATCGAGAGATAGATAGATAGATAGAGTCAGATGATCGAGAGATAGATAGATAGATAGATAGATAGATAGATAGATAGAGTCAGATGATCGAGAGATAGATAGATAGATAGATAGATAGATAGATAGATAGATAGATAGATAGATAGATAGATAGATAGTCAGATGATCGAGAGATAGATAGAAAGATAGATAGATAGATAGTCAGATGATCGAGAGAGATAGATAGATAGATAGATAGTCAGATGATCGAGAGATAGATAGACAGATAGTCAGATGATCGAGAGATAGATAGATAGATAGATAGAGTCAGATGATCGAGAGATAGATAGATAGATAGATAGATAGATAGATAGATAGATAGATAGATAGTCAGATGGTCGAGAGATAGATAGATAGATAGATAGATAGATAGATAGATAGATAGTCAGATGATCGAGAGATAGATAGATAGATAGTCAGATGATCGAGAGATAGATAGATAGATAGATAGATAGATAGATAGATAGATAGTCAGATGATCGAGAGATAGATAGAAAGATAGATAGATAGATAGTCAGATGATCGAGAGATAGTCAGATAGATAGATAGTCAGATGATCGATAGATAGATAGATAGATAGTCAGATGATCGAGAGATAGATAGATAGATATATAGTCAGATGATCGAGAGATAGTCAGATAGATAGATATAGTAGTCAGATGATAGATAGATAGATAGATAGATAGATAGATAGATAGATAGATAGATAGATAGATAGATAGATAGTCAGATGATCGATAGATAGATAGATAGTCAGATGATAGATAGTCAGATATATAGTCAGATGATCGAGAGATAGTCAGATGATCGAGAGATGGAGAGATAGTCAGATGATCGAGAGATGGAGAGATAGTCAGATGATTGATAGAGAGATAGAGAGATAGTCAGATGATCGAGAGATAGATAGATAGTCAGATGATCGAGAGATAGATAGATAGATAGTCATATGATCGAGAGATAGATAGATAGATAGTCAGATGATCGAGAGATAGATAGATAGTCAGATGATCGAGAGATAGATAGATAGACAGATGATCGAGAGATAGACAGATAGATAGTCAGATGATCGATAGAGAGATAGTCAGATGATCGATAGAGAGATAGTCAGATGATGGAGAGATATAGTAGTCAGATAATGGATAGATAGATGGACATTCAGATGATGGATAGATAGATATAGTAGTAGTCAGATGATGGAGAGATATAGTAGTCAGATGATGGATAGAGAGATAGTCAGATGATAGATAGTCAGATATATAGTCAGATGATCGAGAGATAGTCAGATAGATAGATAGTCAGATGATCGAGAGATAGACAGATAGATAGTCAGATGATCGAGAGATAGTCAGATGATCGATAGAGAGATAGTCAGATGATGGAGAGATATAGTAGTCAGATGATGGATAGAGAGATAGTCAGATGATAGAGAGATATAGTAGTCAGATGATGGATAGAGAGATAGTCAGATGATAGATAGTCAGATATATAGTCAGATGATCGAGAGATAGTCAGATAGAGAGATAGTCAGATGATCGAGAGATAGACAGATAGATAGTCAGATGATCGATAGAGAGATAGTCAGATGATCGATAGAGAGATAGTCAGATGATGGAGAGATATAGTAGTCAGATGATGGATAGATAGATGGACATTCAGATGATGGACAGATAGATATAGTAGTAGTCAGATGATGGAGAGATATAGTAGTCAGATGATGGATAGAGAGATAGTCAGATGATAGATAGTCAGATATATAGTCAGATGATCGAGAGATAGTCAGATGATCGAGAGATGGAGAGATAGTCAGATGATCGAGAGATGGAGAGATAGTCAGATGATTGATAGAGAGATAGAGAGATAGTCAGATGATCGAGAGATAGACAGATATAGTCAGATGATCGAGAGATAGACAGACATATAGTCAGATGATCGAGAGATAGACAGACAGATAGTCAGATGATCGAGAGATAGACAGATAGATAGTCAGATGATCGAGAGATAGACAGATAGATAGTCAGTTGATCGATAGAGAGATAGTCAGATGATCGATAGAGAGATAGTCAGATGATGGAGAGATAGATATAGTAGTCAGATGATGGATAGATAGATATAGTAGTCAGATGATGGATAGATAGATATAGTAGTCAGATGATGGATAGATAGAGAGATAGTCAGATGATGGATAGATAGATAGATAGTCAGATGATCGAGAGATAGATAGATAGTCAGATGATCGAGAGATAGATAGATAGTCAGATAGATAGATATAGTAGTCAGATGATAGATAGATAGATAGATAGATAGATAGTCAGATGATCGATATAGTAGTCAGATGATAGATAGATAGATAGATAGATAGTCAGATGATCGATAGAGAGATAGTCAGATGATCGATAGAGAGATAGATGACGGAGAGATATAGTAGTCAGATGATGGATAGAGAGATAGTCAGATGATAGATAGTCAGATATATAGTCAGATGATCGAGAGATAGTCAGATAGAGAGATAGTCAGATGATCGAGAGATAGACAGACAGATAGTCAGATGATCGAGAGATAGACAGACAGATAGTCAGATGATCGAGAGAGACAGACAGATAGTCAGATGATCGAGAGATAGACAGACAGATAGTCAGATGATCGAGAGATAGACAGACAGATAGTCAGATGATCGAGAGATAGACAGACAGATAGTCAGATGATCGAGAGATAGACAGACAGATAGTCAGATGATCGAGAGATAGACAGATAGATAGTCAGATGATCGAGAGATAGACAGATAGATAGTCAGATGATGGATAGAGAGATAGTCAGATGATGGATAGAGAGATAGTCAGATGATGGAGAGATAGATATAGTAGTCAGATGATGGAGAGATATATATAGTAGTCAGATGATGGATAGATAGATATAGTAGTCAGATGATGGATAGATAGACAGATAGATAGTCAGATGATGGAGAGATAGACAGATAGATAGTCAGATGATGGAGAGATAGACAGATAGATAGTCAGATGATCGAGAGATAGACAGATAGATAGTCAGATGATCGAGAGATAGACAGATAGATAGTCAGATGATCGAGAGATAGACAGATAGACAGTCAGATGATCGAGAGATAGATAGACAGTCAGATGATCGATAGAGAGATAGAGAGATAGATAGATAGAGATAGATAGATAGATAGATAGATAGATAGATAGATAGATAGATAGATAGATAGATAGATAGATAGATAGATAGATAGATAGATATTTAGTATGCAGGAGAACAATATTGATGCTTTGCCTTTGGCACCATTAATAAGTTTAAGTAGCATTCAGTAGCATACTCACAAGCATCATCACTCTTCTCCTTTTCCTCTTCAGTCAGGGTCTTCAAGATAGGGTTAACACCTGGCAGACGACAGCGTCGCTTCTTCCATCCCTTTTTCCTCCTGTGCAGCCAATAATTAAAAAAAAAATACAATGTTGATTTTTGCTGAATCTAACTGTCCTCAAGTAGTCACATATGAACTAGAACAGGCATCCTCAAATAGCAGACAAAATGACAACCATAGCACCATATTACCTTTTCTAGTTTAAAGTGAGCTGTGCATCAAAACAATGGTCAATATGATAATGATCTTTCAGGGCTATATTCTTTAATATTTTTATCTAGAGCCAAACACACTTCATTCAAACTCTTTCCGTTCTGTGTGTTGAGTCTTTCTTCCACTAAAGATGCTAAAGTGCTACATTAACAATATTTTAAGTGGAAAAAGTGGAAAAAGATACACACTTTTGCTAAAACACTGCAGAAAATTAGAAAGCAGTAAATACAATTATTTTTATCTGTCATACAAAGACTCAGACTAAAACTGTTTTTATGACTAGACTTTTTTTTTCCATCTAAATTAATCATTATTGATCAGTATGTTAAGAGCATTATAATAAACTATTATAATTGGGAAAGGTATTTGTAAATGGCAAGGAAAGGCAATTAAAACTCTGAAATTTTTCTACTACTAACCTTTATTTTCTGCTCATAATGAGGGTATTTTGATTACATCATTTGTTTGTTTTTAATAGTTGTTTAGTAACCGTTTAAACATATTTAAAGGCAAACATAAAAATGATCCGAACTTCTTAACAGAAAACCCTGAACCCCTCGTACAGTATCTTTTCTATCACATGGCTTTCTGCCTTACATATGTATCTAAGTGTAAAAATAACAACAACAACAACAATAATAATAATAATAATAATTAAATAAATAATAAAATGAATAAAACATTTATTTTAATTCTCAGTCACCACATCTTTGGGCCCATTATCATCTTTGATGATTATCTTGAATGTTTAGGACTTTTTTTTCTTCTATAAAGTACTACTGTTTTCCAAATGGAAATGTATAATCTTCCCAAAAAAGTATTGTCTGGACCTCCACTGTGAATGAAAAATCAAGATCAGACCTATTGGAACTTTAATTGAATAACCCTGAACTAGAAGTTAAATGGCACACAGAGTACTTAACTCCCCAAAAACATACTGAAACTCCCAATTTAATTTTGTGAGGCAGAGGGCATTTTGTTCTAGAGAGTATTTGATTGGACAAAGTATTTCAGATTCAGTTGTCACATTTGTGACTTTGCATGGGTCTGCGGCACAGAAAGAGAGAATGTAGATTTCAAATCTAGTTACCGTCTGAAAATAAAGAATTCTCTTCTCAGAAAACCTCGACTAAACTGCTCAGGAAATTTTACTGTTACGATTTCTTTATGTACTTTTACAGCTTGAAACTTTTGGATGGGTGGACTTTCAATTGAAGGACAAAAATGATGAGGAAAATATAAAAATGTCTGTGCTTCAAGATGAACAAAAGTCTAATATGTTTAGAAAAGGGTGTAAATAAGGTTGAGTTAGTGACAATTTCCATTTTTGGATTAACTAAACCCTAGCAGATATCTTTTTTTTAAAAAATCATTTCATGGCATTTTTAAAACCAGATTGCCGTTGCACCATCAATGGTAGTATGCCAGATTTAATTTTGCTATTATAATTTATAAAGTCAATCTAGTGTATTTGAAATCAATCAAGTGTATTTTGAAATTTGAAAAAAACATTTTACACAACTGAACAAACAGCGGCTTATTCTCATTCGGTTTATCATTATTAAACTCACATGCGAGCCAAAGCTTTGCGTGCCAGTTTACGTTGTAATATGCGATTATTTTCAGAATCTCTGAGCACATGATCTTCAGCAGCCCAGCGATCCCAACTGCAAAACAGCAAAACAACAAATGCCGCAGTGACACCGATTAAGGCATTGAACGTGGCTAACTTTAGTCATTTCATTCGTTTACTTTGTAACGCCAAAATGTCAAATAATTAAACAATCATGTTAAAAGCCTACAATACTTCCTCTTCTTACCTTCTGTTCCAACCACTGAAATGAATCAGATAATTTGGGACCCTTTTACCCTTGTCATCTTTTACTGTTGCTATGTCAACAACCTGAAATGCAAAACGCAAATAAACACAAATGCACGACTCCCACGTGTGGAATCTAAAATAAATAAATAGAATATACACATAAATACAAAGATACATGCATACATACATACATAATATTTACTGGCTAGTAAAGACTCATCCTCTGCCCTTCCCCCAGTTTGCCACCGCAGCAGCCTGTGCGGCGCATAATGGTGACGTCACAACTGTTGCTAAGTTGACGGAGTTTAATTGTGTACACGCAATTTTATTTCAGTTAATATAAGGGGTTACTAGTGTAACAGGGATACTTTAAAATTAGTGATGTAATTCATATTATTGAAATGATCGGGCTTGATTGCGCACGATGAAGAGGATGGAGAGGCCTCAGACCGGGCGGATGCAGCGCTAGCTACTTCAGCGAGCTAACGTGCTATAACTTTTCCTGTTTCTTAACCACGCAACACCTTGAACTTTTAATAATATAAATCCGTTTAACACACACTGTGAACGATTTAATACATTTACATCCAATTAAAGCGGATTATATTGGTGATCCTTAGAGACTATATAGCAATCCGCTCCAGTTTCACGACTATGCCGAAAAATGTATTTGAGGAAGTGGGGGGGGGGCAATAAATATTCATATGCTTGACGGCAGTATATACTGTCTTTAACACACCAAAACAAACTGTTAAAAGATACATGTGTAGCAACATGATCTTACAGTATATTTACCTTTGCATCGTAGAGCACCTTGGCCTTGGATGGGTCAGGTTCAAAACAGAGAACTTTTTCTCCTTTATGGAATTTAAATTTCATTCCCCAAGAGTTCATTTGTTCATCGTGGCGAACAACAGAAGAGGACTCTGGAGCCCCGCTCCTTAACCCGTTGCATACCTTGTTGAGGAAGATAGAGAGAGCTGTGCGCAAAAAAAAAAAAAAAAAAAAAAAATGACGTTTATTTATGTTCTCTGCTGGGAAGTCCCTACTTTGAGTTTGGAAATTTGTAATTATGACCAGATGTGCGTTAAATGGTGATTTTTGTTATAATAAAATAGATTCGTTGGGCAATTTAATAGTTTTCTCTGTCTTTTGATTCCAATAGAGATTCCAAAAGATTTGAATAATTTAGTATTGCAATGTCATTAAAAGCAAAACAAATTCATATATGCTTTATCTGCTGCATTCAAGTACACATTAAAGTTTCTTAGGTCTGTAAATCTTGTATCTCCAAGTCTGGGTTCCGTGATTACGACAAGTCACGAAAGTCAGAAACATGACATAGAAGTAGCCTAGAAATATTATTGTGAACAACTATCTAAATTCAAAATTATGAAAAACTGTTTCATTGCTTTTTGTCTAACAACTTGTTAAAGCAAATGGTGAAAGTTGAGAGAATCATTCATTACACCATTCACTACAGACTTGCTTGCAGCTCAATAATCCTCACATATACATTATATGTTATTATATTGTCTATATTAAAGAAATCATTATTACGATATTCCCCATTTTCACTGTATGTTTAATTCACACATTCATGCCAGAATTATTATTTAATATTCAAGTTGTCATGCTGACAACGCGTTACTGTTAAGATTTATTAAATGTTTAATATTAAATTTCCTCAAGGCAGTTACCATGCATTCATTCATCTATTTTAAAACTGCTCTTACAAAAATTAACCATTACTACAAATGCAACTAAAAAAGCTTTGTTATTATAGTTAAACCATGATAACCACAAATTAGCCATGGTCTTGCTAACCATTAACCAGTAAAACGGTAGTGGTAATACAAATGGTAATCTGTCCACGAAAAAAAACATGGTTACTACACTTCTACTATAATAAGCCCATGGTTAATTTTTGTAAAGGTTGTTTATCAGTCAAATTCCCTTATAAATGTACATATAATAGATAAGAAATATGATCACTAAGAGAAAAACAGTTAACAAGAAGACGGGCACTGGACTGTGACAAGATAGTTGAGAAATACATTTATTTATTATTCAGAATGCACATTTGGAAGGAAACATTTCAGCAAGTTGAAGATATGAGATGTAAACATTCTCAGTTTCAAAATGCAAATATTAAAATATAATAGCCACAGGATTAAGCATTGTTTAAGCCAAATCCTTTTATATCTTGTTGCAATCAATTTGAATCTAAATAAATTAATTTAGAACATTTGGAACAACTATGGGACATTAAACCTGACACTGAATCTGTGAAATGCAAATGCTTATTGGCCTAGATAATTTAATGTTTGACTTTCTTTAGACCCCAATGAAGTTGTCAAACACAGTTAAATATAATGCTGTCCATTTAAAATGGAGACAATTGTATGTCTATTTTACTATAATATAAAATTTCTATAAGGACAGCAATGAAAGTATTAAACCTGCAAGACTATAAAACACACCCACACACACACACACAGAGGCAAGGGAGATTTCAGAACCAGTTGGAGACTGACCAGTTAGTTGAGTCAGATTATTCAATAACATTTTAAACAATAAGAATAAAGTCTATACTGTGATTGAAATTAATCTTTGACAATGTCTTAATATATATATTCAAATATAATACTAACTAAAAGCATTTATAGCAAAGTTATCATTAGCAGTTCAAAATGTATACTGCAAGACCCTGAGAGAGAGAGAGAAAGAGAGAGACTTAAACTTTTTGTAATAACGAGACTGTCAAAGTCTAAAAAATTAAGATTGACATCAATAAAAAAATAAATAAAATAATCAATAAAATAATAGCCATCATTGCTTGTCCAAATAAGAAGTTTAATAAAACATGACTCCTCATTTTACTTCTACTATATTTTGGCCCAAAAATAAACGTTTCAGGGGCAAAAACTTCCCCCAGGGTTTGACACCACTCTTCCATTTTATAAAATAATGGTTGTAATCTCACGCAATTAAAAAATAAATGGAAGACAGTTTCTTGTTCTCCACAAAAAGGACAGCCCTCCCCAACCTGTGGATCAAGGTGTGCTCTGTGTCTCTTTGTGGCTATTATACCATGCACAATCCTCCACTGCAGGTCTCCTGTTCTTTTCTCAATGGGAGGTGTGTACAAGGTCCTCCAGCAGCCTTTAGGGGAAGCGCCTGACCCAAAAAACTCATGCCATTTAGACTCCTTCACACTCTGAAGCTGAAGAAGATGTGACACCTTTGCACACAGTACATAGATCGCTTTCTTTCCAGAATTTCTAAACAGGCCCAGCTGGGGTGTCTTAAAAGAAAGCAAACAATTCTCCATTTCTTGCCATTTTCAAGTATCAGCTGAAACAATCAGCTCTGGGAAGACAGAAATTTCCTCCTCTCCAGCCGATGTCTCTAAAGACTGTCTAAAATCAGGTGGTAAAACTCAAAAGATTCGAACTGCCACTCGAACTGATCTCATGTCCATGATCTTTATGTATAATTGTGTGCAGTACAGCATTTACTCTATTGGCCAAACATTTTGAAAAAATCTTATAATCAGAGCATAAAATTGCTACAGGTCTCCAGTTCTTTAAAAATGTCAAGTCACCTTTTTTGGGGAGTAGCGTTAAAACTGACACCCTGACAACAAGGAAGAACTCCTCTTTGACACATTTTTGGATCACCTCAAAATAATCATTACCAATGATATTCCAAAAACTCTTATAAAATTCAGCAGGTAATCCGTCCAGTCCTGGTATACGTCCTGAGGACAGTCCCATAGCAGCAGCAGTAATCTCTTCAAACGTTAGTTCAGTTTCTAAAGATTGTTTGTGTCCAAAGTTAAAACAGGAAGATCTTGTAACAGTTGATTTGTGCACTGTTCATCTGAGTTGTCAGCAGCATATGAATTAGAATAAAAATCCACAGCAAGTTTGCACATCACCATTGGGTCTGAAGTATTACGTCCATTATTGTCCTTTAAAACATACATCTGCTTTTCTTGACCCACTTTTCTCTCAAAGTTAAAAAAGTAAGAAGAAGGTCCATCCATGTTTCTTTTTGTTAAAAAAACTAATTCATACAAGTGCTCCTTTAACTTTTTCATTTAAAAAGGAGCTTAACTGATTTTTTTCCAGTCCACAATTCTTGTAGATTCCTAGCATGAATAGTAATTCCGTTGTGTTGCGGCTTTATTTCGTTGTGTTGTGAACTTATGTTTGCTTTTTAAATTTCGTTGTGCACTACTGGGCCACCGTACTTAACACACTTCAGTTGATTTGGAATGTCCACCACATGCATATTGTTCCCAGATAGCACACATACATGTGGCTGACGTCGGCCTCAGTTCGGTATGTCGGCCTCTAATCTATTACATCTATGAAGTATTGGCCAGGCATTGGCGAATATCTTCAGTCAGTGCTCTATTTTCAGCTCGTCGGCTTTGGGTCGGCGCACGACTGAAGGCCGATGCCGCGCTTATCTTATTCATCTCTTTCAACCCACCAAGATGACTATGGCGACATCTGTGTTTTCAGGTAAGTTTTTGCTTGAGGTAAAATAGAAAAAAAAATATTTTTTTAAATTCTGTGACACTTAAAGGTTACTAAAGCACTCGGTTTACCACAGGCAGTTTGTAATCACAATTTCTCGGAGTTGAAGGGCTAGATGAGCGGCGGATGCGAGGTCACCTAACTTGTTTTTAGTTCAGAAATGTTCATTCTAGTGGCGAAGTTATCTGAACACATCTGCAAAATAAGCGGACCAGGCCATTAAACTGGTAATTGTTGGTAGATTTGTTTTTTTGTTGTTTTTGTAAATGCTGCATGACTTTGACGTGTTTTAATGCGCGTGCGCGTTGAACATTCAAACACTGGCGCGCAAAAAGTTACCATGGAAATGGTGTGGCACCTCAATAGGACAAGCTGCAAAACTCCGCCTCTCGTTGTTGTTTTCTCTGCTTTCAGGTGAGTCTAGTCCCTAAAATCACACAAGTAATATAAAACTGTTCTGGACACGTTTCTTACTTGCAATTGACACGCTTCTGTCGAATATTTTCTTTTCAGAAGAGGTTGGTTAACTGTATACTTTAGCTCTTATGAAAGTTTGAGTTTTAATCTCATCTTTGCGTGCACAAGAGAGGTTTTGATCATTTTGTTAAGGTTTTGCTGGCAATCTGCCAATGGGTAGTTGGAAGTAAGCTAGGCCTTATTTATTTAAAATAAAGTGTACTGAACTTAATCGATGACGTCACATGCAGGAAGTGCGAAAATGAGCTGAAACGCGTTTTGGTCTTTCATGGTAAACAAATGACCACAATTTAATTTCATGTTAAATAATTTAATACCAATTACATTGAAGAAAAAGTATTCTGTGATTTCAGGAGTGAAAAAATAATAATTCTGCATCAACGGAGGGGGAAGGTCCAAGAGCTGCTGACAGAGAAGTAGGAGACACAGGTGAACTGAGGAAGCTCATTAAATAACTTCATATGCATTTTACAATACAATACAATTACAATTCTCAGTTTTACCTAGTTGCTTATTAACTTGCATATTGACTGTTTATTAGTACTTATAAAGCCTTATTAATGCCTTATTCTGCATGACTATATTCTACCTCCCATAATCCTGCCCAGTAACGTTACCTAAATTTAAACACTACAACAACTTCCTTACTATCTATTAATAAGCAGTAAATTAAGAGTTTTAGACAAAAGTTAATAGTAAATGTGTTCCCTGTACCAAAGTGTTACCCCACAAAATATTCACCTATAATTATTTTTTATCTATTACAGTTTGTAAGGTTCTGACATCCCAGCGTAAGTAACACTGAACAATGTAAAATGAAGTAACCCTAAAACAAATTCTGTTAAGAAATTATTGTATGTATATTCTGTACATTCTACTTTTTTATCCGCATTTCACCTCTGTTTTGGTTTGTTTCCTTCTATTAAACCAGACATTATATAGGCTCTGTGATAAACTGTTATGTTCCTAGATTCTTCCATGCTGATGGCCAGCACCCTGTGGAAAAAATCTCAGGCTAAAAACCTTATGTGTCAGGTTTGGGTGTGGAGGAGAAAGGGCGAGGACTCAATCGCATGAGAAAATGGGTTTTCTTTATTTTCATAAAAATAAGACAAAGAAACAAAAACTACCCCAAGGGGGAAGACTTGACTTGACTTGACTTGACTTGACATGACTTGACTTGACTCACACAACGAAAAACATTCAAAAACGATCCAGCACAGGACTGCAAACACAAGGAGAATAAAAAGGGTAGCAAACAAGGCAAGTAATGAGGGAGGACAGGTGGGGCAAATAAACCAATAATCAGGAAACAAGATGGGCGGGGTCAAGACAATGGACAAGAGAGCACATGGCACAAGGAAAGACATGACAAGCCATATGCTCACACCAAACATGACAAAAACACAAGCACATGGCTAATGAAAACAATCACCAGCCACTTGCTCACAAAACGAGACATGAACATAACACGAACGCGCAGCCAGCGAGCACACTCACAGACAGTGAGTTCACACACACAACACGACATGAAAGCACGCAGCAGGTGTAAACAAACCGTGTGCAACACAGAACACGACAAGACACACAAAACACAAGAACGCATGGTGAGTGAAACACAAAGACCGTGCGCTCACAATAAAGACAGGAAAGAGATCGCGAGTGTCCGAATCACGACCTGAAACAGAACCAGACATGAATGCCGGAATCTGAACACCACGCGCCGATGGCAAGCCGTTTTAGCTTTAAATACTCCTTTTTGACTCGTCGTTAATTGCAATTGAGATATCTACAATGTCATTGTGACTAGTCATAATATGCATTGAAGATATCTACAATGTTAATTTGACTAGTCGTAATATACATTACAGATATCTACAATGCTTTTATGACTAGTCAAATTCTTCCATTGACTTCAATTGGAAAATATTTTCAGATATCTACAAATGAGTTTTGACTAGTAGAAATTGTAATTAAAGATATCTCCAATTTGATTATAACTAGACAAAACTTAGAGATATCTCAAATTATAATTTGCACTAGTGGCAATTAAATTAGAGATATCTTCAATTGAATTGCCACTAGTGCAAATCATAATTAGAGATATCTCTAACTGGGTTTTGTCTAGTCATAATCAAATTGGAGATATCTTTAATTCATCGTTTTTTAAGATATCCAAAAATAAATATGTAGATATCTTTAAATAATTTATTACTAGTCAAATTACAGTTGTAGATATCTTGAACTGGATTTTTGACTAGGCAACACTTAATTAGAGATATCTTGAATTGGAATTTGTCCTAGTCAAAACTCATTTAAAGATATCTTCAACTTAATTATAGATATCTCAGTCTGTTTTTTGACTAGGAGGATCTTTCTTTGGAGATATCTGCATTCAGCTTTGTGACTAGGAAGAATTTCAGAGTAGATATCTTGAATGAACATTCTGACTAGTCGAAATTATTTTATAGATATCTTAATTGTGTTCTCAAACCACCCCTTTGCTAAGCCCCGCCTTTTCTAACCATTGTCTGCACGCCAAAAAATCTCAACGGCCTGACCTGGTTTTCAGGTAATAAAATTACTGTAAAAGTAACTGTGTATGTTATTAACACTGGAATAGTAACTGCATTATTTGCAAATCGAGGGCTTGTTTTGCATTGTCAACCGTTTTCTAAGGCAATATAGTTGTCGAGATAGCGCCTGTGGGTGGTGCTGAGGAAATGTAAGTTTCACGTCACGCACGACGGATTCGACTAGGAGCAATTACAATTCAGATATCTTAAAATATAATTGTGACTAGTCGAAACCGAATTACAGATATCTATTACCTTTGCGGATAAATGACACGTCTTTTAAAGATATCTATGACATCAATACAGATATCTTAAATGGAGTTTTGACTAGTCAAATATATATTACAGATATCTCAAATCAGATTTCTTACTAGTGCAATTACAATTGCAGATATCTCTAATTGTCATTCTGACTAGTCGAATTATAATTATCACTCGTCAAAATACAATTGTTACTATCTTTAAATATATTTATAGACAGTCAGAACAAAGTTTAAAAGCTAATACGGCTTGCCATACGAGAGAGAGATGTATAGGGCACCTACTGTCAGATTTTGATTGATTTATTACCCTCATAAAAATATTCCCCCCCCCATCCCTACCCCCATCCCTCCCTCCCTCCCTCCGGACTGGACACCTGTTTTGGACACCTGTTTTATTGACCTCTCACTAACCCTGTTTTGGCCACCTGTTTTATTGACCTCTCACTAACCCTGCTAACCCCATGCAAAGGAATTTATGGCATTGTTTTGGACTTTGTGTGTTTTGAAGTGAGAATGATCAAAGAGGATCAAAAGTGTTCAAGAACGATGTGCTTTAAACTTTAAAATGTGAAACAGTGTATTGTGTAACAGTGACAGACATTGGTAGGTTAAAGGTTGTTTTTTTATTAAAGAAAGTTTTGTTTTCCACATACATTTGAATAGTATTTTCTGAAACAGCGTTTTCAAGCACATTAAGTATTGAGCATATCGAACAACAGTTTTAAAAACACATCATACAAATAGTTTAAAGTCAGACATTTTAACGGTGCATTTCACTGTTAATGATATGTTTTTAGGTAAAAAATAATGCTTACTCTGCTTTCCAGCATTCGTGAGGACGTTTCCTCTTCGGAAGCAAAACCAGAATGACTTCAGAGAGGTGTGTGAGGGGGGCGTCTGAGTCTCCGCCCCTAACACTCCCCCTAACACACCCCTAACACATGTTATCAGGAAAATGTAATTAAGTTTGTCAACATCTTTTCACGTAATAAAAGATATCAGCAAAAGATTAAAAAGAATTTTCTGAAACAACATTTTCAATCACATTAAGTATTAAGTATATCAAACATCAGTTGTTAAAACACATCATGCAAATAGTTTAAAGTCAGACATTTTAACAGTGCATTTCACCGTTAATGATATGTTTTTAGGTAAAAAATAATGCTTACTCTGCTTTCCAGCATTCGTGAGGACATGTTTCCTCTTCGGAAGCAAAACCAGAATGACTTCAGACAGGTGTGTGTAGGAGCGGCCGAGTCTCCGCCCCTAACACGCCCCCGGCACCGGAGTTCGTACCACCTGACACACGACGCTTGTGTCGTCTGTTTTTAAAAGCATTTCATCAGTTCGACGTAAGTGTAAGTGTAAAATACAAACCTTTGATTTTACGCGAGCGGAATACTATTCAACAACAATGGCCGAAGCCTCTGAACCAAAAACTCCCGAGAGACGCGCTGATGAAGTAAAGAAGGATTTGTCTCTAGCGCCGAGGAAACCTAGCAGGGGTCCTTGTTTGGCCAAATTTCTCCATGAACAGGTGGATAACATCAAATATGACTTTCATTTATCAGGTGATTGAATATGTAGATACAATTTCGACAAGATTCACCGTGAGGTCAGATTGATTAATGTGGACAATGATGAGAGATTTACAATGAATACAACAGACGACCCCGACCTGTTTTTCTCCGAAAAGGACTGGGTCTTGTTTTACACACGAGTGTGGCGAGATCTAAAAGAAGGAGGTGACGAACCGCTTTTCGTCGCCGAGTGGAGCGGGAAGATCGAGGGTTCGAGATACAGATTGCTTGGTGACCATACAAACAAACACCCTGATGATTATGTTTATATTCTATGCACCGATTTCGGAAAGGGATCGCCCGAGTGCACATGGCCTATTACAGAGGAAGACCATCTGAAATACTATGACGTTAAATTCATGTTCCAATGGAAGGATTTATCTCTGTTGGATGATATTTTTGTTAAAATAGATAAATTGTTTAAGTGGTGTGATGCGTTTGAAACGTATAACAGTATCAAAGTGAAGCTGTTTCATCCTGAATGGTGCGTTCCTGCAAGGCGTGGTGCTCATATAGCTCCACCCACATTTTACAACCATTAAATACCTACCTCCGGGCGAGTTCTACATGATTCAAGCATCATGTCTCAAGAGATCGTTCCTATTCCTTCACCTCTTACCCCATCTGATGAATCCAACGCAACATGTACTTCGACAATACCATCATCGCTGGACGGTTGTGATGCCTGGATACATAAGTTCTGTACAGAGCTGGGGTATCACAACCTAACATTTCTCACAAACTACAGCGCAGCACCCCCCATCCCTACTGCTGAGCCCCGGACGACACATCTGATGACTTGGATGGCTGTATCGGTGTAGCAGGTCACAGGATTATCAAAGCTGTGGTGGCGATACTTCTGGAGCACCTGATTGATATAAGACTAAAGACCGAATGCGACGGATGCGCTGTTGACCACCCATCCCAGACAAGACACTCATGTCTGTATGAACCCTCTGCTTATTACCTGTATGGATGTTTCACTGAAATAAGTGAAAAACTGTTCAAACCCGAGCTGAAAACCATCTTAGCACGGGCGTTGAAACTGTTCGGCTTAACACCACATCTCCAAAGAATCCAGGGGTCTGTTGAGACTGTCTTGTGTGAACTCAGAGATGAAATGTACATCGTAGAAGAACTGGCTGCTATCAGACAGAAACTTGTGGATGAGAGCTGCGAACAGGTCATCTATGATGCGGTAGACGCTTGGAAAGCCTCAACTGCTGACCCTGATCACGACTGAGTGCGAGATGGGCAATCTCTGCTGTCCTACCCGGCTGGCTAAGCATTTCTTTAAACATCGCGTGAAATGTGAAATATCAAAGTTGTTGTGTAAGATTATTGACAATGTAACAGACAATGATAACCGTTTAACTAAATTAAAGAGACAAATGAATGCGGTGAGGGTATTATCGACGGAGTGGCGTAACATGACAAACATATCTACTACTACTGACTGTGATGCTTGTATGACTATTAAAAATATTTTTGAGAGGATGTCTGAGCATAAAGAATCACTTAAAATAGGTAACATATTATGTCTTTGTACTTATGTAACTGATGTGTGTGTGTTACTTCTGTCAAGAAATGAGCCTGTCGATGTTTTTAAAATTATTGACACATCGATTGAATACATGATGGAAAGAGATTTTGTAATGTGTGTGAAATTTCTCTGTTTTCTGGACAATATATAATTCATGTACTTTTTTCTGGAAATAAAAACACTGTTTGGTAGTAAACATCTGGTCATTATTTTGTGAAAAGACGGAGGGTGAACATGGCTGAGCTCATGAAAGAAATATATTATTCGCCATCAAACCCAGGGGCTTTGGGTGGTAGAAGCAGATTGAAACGAGCAGTATTACAGGAACATGGGGTGCGTCTAAAAGATAAAGTCGTAGATGAATGGTTGTCTAGTCAGGATTCATACACATTACACCGCACAGCACCTATAAAATATAAACGTAATAAAGTGATGGTGTACGGGAAAGATGTACAGTTCCAAGCGGATCTGGTCGATATGTCTGCTTATTCAAAGGAGAATGATAACATTAAATTTCTGCTGACTTGTATAGATATATTTAGCAAATATGCGTGGACGCGCGTGCTGAAAAATAAGTCGGGGGAGGAAGTGGCCAAGGCTTTTGAATCCATATT
The DNA here is from genome assembly GCA_038088235.1 of Zacco platypus. Taxonomy (NCBI): domain Eukaryota; kingdom Metazoa; phylum Chordata; class Actinopteri; order Cypriniformes; family Xenocyprididae; genus Zacco; species Zacco platypus. The sequence goes on from CM076084.1 coordinate 19,983,263, forward strand.
AAAAGAGGGTCGAATACCGCAAAAGATACAGACTGATAAAGGAACCGAATTCCTCAACAGACATTTTCAGAAACTAACAAAAAAGTATAAAATACATCATTTTACCACAGCCAGCGATTTAAAAGCATGCGTGGTAGAGAGGTTTAATAAAACACTAAAAGGTCGTATGTGGAGGTATCTTACATCCATCAATTCCAAGCGCTACTGCGATATATTGCAAGACCTCACAGATGGCTATAACGCCAGCTATCACAAATCTATACGGATGAGACCTTTGGACGTCTGTAAAGAAAATGAGACTATCGTGTTTAACAACCTGTACGGGGTGTTAAATAAAGAAAAACCTGTCTTTAAATATAAAATAGGTGACGTGGTTAGAGTGTCTAAAGTCAGAAATGTGTTTTCTAAGGGGTATGAACAGAATTACACAGAGGAGTATTTTACAATATCTGCGTGCATTCCGCGACAGCCGCCCGTATACAGGATACAAGACTATGATGGGGAGGTTATTGAAGGATGCTTTTATGAACTAGAGAAGATTTTAGACAAGAAACGACTAAAATGGGAAAACCACACTTGTTCTTGTCAAGTGGTGGGGGTGGCCTTCTAAATTCAACAGCTGGTTACCTGAGAATCAAGTGGTTGATCTACAGAACCCATTAAAGCCATAGATAATGCATGACAAACATCATTTATGAGAATCATCATCATGGCAGAGGAAGGATTTTATGTTACACTACCGTGCAACGCCTCAAGAGCTGTCTATCCCGAGAACGGTATCTCTAATTATCGTACAACGCTCGCTCGTACAATTAATTTAAAAGGGGTATGGGAGGTGGCGCTGGTTGAATTCGAATACCCTATTTCATGGTACGCCTTTTATGAGGAGGATGCTGCTTTTATTATCGATTGCGATCAAAGTCTACTGCAAAGTGGTGATGGACATTATAACGTGAGTGAAGATATTAATATACTTATCGATCATAAGGCTCAAAAAATACCGATGCTACGTAATACTTTAAAGCCGGGATATTACGAGGATGTCCCCTTTCTCCTCAGGGAAATAAATGGGACCCTCCCCCCACGTGTTTATCTCGGTTATGATCATATAAAGAATAAAGTCTTCCTAAAAGCGCCACAGAGAGTGTCATTGACCTTTTACGGGAGACTGGCTATTATTCTGGGGTTGAAGCCTGGTGTTTCTATAGAAACTGTAGACCCGCAACGTGAAGATCAACACGGAAGATCATCAAGTGTAGTTTACGCCCCATTTCATGCCGATATAAGAGGAGGATTCTACACATGCTTCATTTATACAGATATTATAGACTACCAATCAGTCGGTGACGCATATGTACCGTTATTAAGTACTATACATATAGAAGGGGAGCCAAACAAAATCATCAGTGTCAGACACGACAAGGCTCATTACGTACGCGTGAATAAGAGTAGTATCACAGAAGTGACAATTGAAGTAAAAGACGATCAGAACCAGCACATTCGCTTCACTTACGGAAAAGTCGTAGCGAAATTACACTTTAGACCTGTGAAGCAGCATCTGTTTTAAATGGCTTATTTCACTCCGTACAAAATGGATCCTGAGCGTTATGTTGCATACTACCAGAACCAGGCCGGTAACGGACTCCCCGGTTATGCGGGGGGCAGTGTCATGTACGGTGCCGGGATCGGAGGAATTTTTAAAAGTTTATTTAGAGCTGCATTACCATTTTTAAAAAGAGGATTCAGCATAGCCAAACCTCATCTAAAAAGCGCTGCGAAAAATATAGTCAGTGACGTTGTTACCACGGCTCTATCAAAATCCTATAATGACCATAATAACAATGGGCAGAACGGCCACGGTTTGATGGTCATGTCCCGTAGCAGTCTTAAACCACCAGGGACTAGGATGAGTAGGAGGAGGGGGAGGGGTCGTCAGATTAAAAAGGCCAGGCGCCCAAGTCGTTCAGTTGCAAGAAGCACGCAGAGGACTCGTGTGAAACGTGTGAAAAAATCTACTAAAACTAAAAGACGACTGAATACTATCTTCTAAAACATGTCTTTAATACACTGTATGTCTGATGAATGTGTTAAATCAGAGCTGGATCTGTTTACGGTCCCCTTAACACAAACGGCTATTGAAAAGAATACTTATGTGGAGATACTACCTCTGTCTGCTATTACAGACACCGTGCCGTTAGAATTTTTCATCGCAGGAACGGGCACGGATTATTTAGATTTAAATAATTCCCTTATGTACACACGTGTCAAAATAACAAATCCTGATGGATCGGATATAGCAGAGGGCGCACCTGTTTCTCTTATAAATTACCCAGGTGCTTGTATATTCTCCCAGGTCGATGTCTCTTTAGGAGACCGTTTAGTCTCACAAAGCTCCAATACATATCCTTACAGATGTATCATGGAAGTACTCATGAATTTCGGCAAAGACACTCTGGAGTCTAACTTCTCAGCAGGACTCTTTTACAAAGACACGGCTGGTTCTATGGACGCCACAGACCCTGGCGGCTCAAACGCTGGACTGACAAAGAGGGCCTCCTTCACCAATGCAAGCAACGTTGTGGAATTATTGGCTCCGATTCATATCGATATATTCTTCCAGCCAAAGCTTCTAATAAACGCTCTGGACATTCGTCTGAAGTTTACCAGAGCGAAAGATGAATTTTGTCTGATGGCGGGTGACGGGGTTGCTTATAAACTGAATATTATATCAGCATCTCTTTTTGTGAAAAAAGTAGCCGTCTCCCCTGCTGTACGCCTGGGACATGCACAGGCGCTCTTATCTACCACTGCTAAATATTCCATAGATAGGGTGTGTGTTAAAAATTTTTCAATCCCTGCTGGCTCTCGTGTAACCAATCAGGAAAATCTATTTCTCGGAACATTACCGAAATCCATCATACTGGCCATGACAGACAACAGTGCCTTTTCTGGAGCATACGACAAAAATCCCTTTGCTTTTAAACATTTCAACCTAGAATTCCTAGCACTCTGTCAGGACGGGACACAGATCCCCTCTCGGCCCTTTCAACCTCAATTTGATAACGGATCAGCAGTCAGGGAATTTTACCAACTAGCTCTGGCTACAGGAAAACATCTTAAGAATCAGTCTTTGGCTATAGACAGAGAAGACTTCCTCCACGGATATACGCTCTATGCTTTTAACCTCACACCGGACGAAGAGTGCGGTCATCATGTGTCCTTAGTCCAATCTGGAAATATCAGATTAGAAGCACGCTTCAGAGAGCCTCTCAGGCAGACCATAACTATTATTGCTTATGCAATTTATGATTCGGTCATTGAGATATCTAATAGGAGACAGGTGCTGGCTGATTACTATTATTGAAAATGAATGCTGTGCAGTTGACGGGACTCCTGGATAAAATCACATGCAACACTAATTTCTTAGGAGTGTTACCTTACGACCACCTACCCAAGGAGCCGTTAAAGGATCTACCCTCATTTTGTATCGCTAATACACATCCATCCGACCAAGGTGGTGAACATTGGATAGCTATGTACATAAGCAGGTATGGTGTCGGTTATTTTTTTGATAGCTTCGGTAACAGGCCAAACGATATTCGTTTCCCATCAAGATTTCAAGACTTTCTAAAGACCAATTCTATCAGCGTTCAATACTCTAGCAAACAGGTCCAAGATTTCTCCTCAGACACCTGTGGGCAACATTGTGTCTTTTTTCTGTATCATGTATTAAAAGGATGTGGTTATGAGTATATTATGAAATTGTACCACGATGATTTAATTAAAAATGATAACATGGTTTCTCTCTTTGTGAAAAAATTAAAACCAGTTCTCTGTGATGGTAAAACATTTAAATGTATTCAGTGTGTACAGACTGGTCAGTTGTTTCAAACATATTAATCTGTGTGTATCGAATAATGAATAAAGATGAAGGTTTTGTGATGTATCTTGATATTTACACGTGTGATGAAAGAAAATGTAGTGTATATATGTATGCGTAATGAATAAAAGGCAATACAAAACAGATGTAACATTTCTCGCTCTCCTTTATTGACATAAAACAACACATACACATCAAGCAAATAATTAAAAAAAAAAAAAATATATATATATATATATATATATATATATATATAACATCTAGAATATTACAAATCAGACTCAGACAACTAAAAACACAACCACTGATTCACGTCAAGCCTTGGTGAACTAAACACATCACCGCCTGGAATGTCTATGCGTGATGCTGACTGTGTATATTCGCGCTTCTTTTTCTTCTTTTTCTTCAAAACAGTTGACTGAACAGAGATAGATCTGTCTGTAGGACTCCTTTTAATAGATTCAATCGTACTTCTGACATGTTGATTACTTATTGTCGAATAAGGTATATTTAAAGAGGCAAATGCCTCCAGAAATTCATGCCAGCCCTTCGGTCTGCGGTCGTCACGAATCATATGAGGCTTGGTTATGTTTTTCAATAGATCAAGCATATGAGATCCTTCAATGATTTTTCCTTTAAAAATAAATTCCCCAGAGTCCGTCCATGAAGACAGATGTTTAGCTTTTGACATTTTATCCATAATGTATTTGATATTTTTTAAACTCTTCTGAGGCACATTACTTAACACCTCACTAACAATACCGTCCTTATCACCTTCATCATGAGTACTGCTGCTAGGTTCAGTATGTGTCGTCTCACCGTGAGGATTTCCGTGCTGAGGTAATGTAAGAGTCAGAATATTGCTTTCCATGTCGCCTTGCTTCACCACACTTAAAAATCTCTGTAAAGCGTTAGTGTAGAGCTTGGCCTTCCCGTACGAATCCAGATCATTTCTCTGTAATATATCTCTTACAGCCGTATCCAAGTTATCTTCTACGACATTATGAATAGTTTCACGGGGCTGTCCCGTCCTTAATTTATCTAGCTGGTGTCTAGGTACTAGGTACATTTTTTCAGCATATTCCATGCTCATTATTGTCTAGACGTTATCAGGCTAGAAATAAACGGTATTGCAACACTCAAAAGTGGTAGCAGAAAACCTCCTTTTTGATTAATCAGGTGTTTTTTTCTTTTGATGTTAATTTTTTTATTAGCCACGTATTTTATCTCTGTTTTTCTCTTTTTTAATCTCCTGTGCTGGTTTAGTGGAATTACACCGTGAAGAACGTTAAGGGCTACTTCGCATAATGCCAGTATGAAGTCATCGGATGCTGATCGCAGAATAATATGCCTTTGCTTAGGCGTACCCTTGTATAATAACTTTAATAGAGGCAGACTTCTGGATAGTCTCGAGCTCATACTGACTCACCGGGTCTTTTTCTGTACATACACTACAGGGTACTCTGAGAGCAAATCCGTTCTGAGTCGAAATCTTTCAGGTGTGTTCGTTTTATAGTCTATCAGTAAATATCCATATGGACGGGAGGTGGCGTCATGGTATGCCTCTAAAAAAAATTTTGCCTCGCCCGGATACATCTGACGTCCTAAGCAATTTATTTGCTGTTTATCCCGTGGATTTTTAAAAATAATTAAATAGTTTGTATTAAGAGCGATAGTACGTGCCTCCTTTCCCTGGAAATACAGATTCTGATTCAGATACACCGCCGAGATCGAATTATGGTGAATATAGCGAGTGAAAAGCCTCGAAATCTCAGGATTGGATGACGCTTCATCCATCACATCATCCAGGACGAGGAGTGACTTCTTTCCGACAGGAAATAAAGACGCATCATTCAATGATTTTGGTATACCCTCGATAAATTTAATATCAAACAGTTTTTGCCAGCATTTGTAAATAAAGATATAACAGTCAAATTTTACAGAACACATTTTGTGTGAATTATACATCAAAGTCTTCACAAAATAAGTTTTACCACTATTACTCGCACCACTGATGACGCATGCAAAAGGGTGCTGTAATCTAAAGTCAAAACCGTCTGTATCATACATATTACAATGATTCAACATATTGCTAGAATCCATAAGGCAGTGTGTCAAAATTCAATAGCACAGGTTTATTGTACACGAGTCTGTAACCCTTTGTGTTTGATCTGTTATGTAATGTCAAGCATCTTTTATTCCTGACAATGGTCTCATTACGCACTACCAGGCTTGTGGTGTCACGTGACTCTACATATCCCTTAACCAATCCTATCAAGCTCTGTAGCGTAACTATTTGCGCATTCTCTGCAGTGAGTGTGATGCCTTTAGCTTTAACGCTTACTTTACCTTTTTTGGTCCTAAATGCATAGGATTTTGGCCCAGTTGACACGAATTCTTCTATAAAATCATCAGAATGTAATTCATTCGTGAGATCACCCAGAAGCGCACCTGTCTTAGGCATCCATTCACCATTCTCTGATATGAACAGAACTGAATCCGTATCTGCATAAAAGACACGGCGATTAAGTCTGCTCAGTAATTCATAAAGCTCCAAACGCGCATACGCAGTAGTGAAAGCCCCTATAAACACGTTAACATCCCGCGTACTGCAAGGCATGCCGTCGGGATAAGTCCACTGAATCAATGCTACTTTGTCTGACACAAATGAGAAATGTTTTATCACATAACCATTTCCAAAAATGTAACGTGTAAATTCTTCAGGCTCTGTCACGAGCTCTGTAATTGCTAATTGTTCGCGAAGGGAGAAGCGTCCCCAAAGCGAATTCAAAATTAATTTATTTATAGCCCTTTTTGCAGGATTGGGAGCTATTTTGTCAATGCATAATTCGATACCCTGCTTATCAAGATATTCACTAACGTATGACTGTTTGTCCTGATCTGTGATTACGTGTTCAGGGAAGCCAGACGCTTCTTGTTTGTGTTTGAGGAACGTCTTAACGTAATTGCTGAATAATGTTTCAGACTTCTCCGGAAAGTGCCATACTTCTTCTGTTTTTAATACGACATAGCCATGTTTAATGGCATGTATTAATTCTACACTGACCCAACAACCACTAAGAGCTCTCTGCTCATCAGTGTGTCTACAGTCAGTGCTCTGAATCTCCCCCTCCGCACACGTTCTGCAAAGCGGGAACATCAACTTCTGGCAGCATCTGTACGGCAGGACTGGGTGAAAGAGTCCTCTAGGGGGCAGCACTGTTGCTTTTATCAGCCCGAAATAATTCTCTAACGGCACAAAATCCTTGAAAATGATCTGTGGATGCCCTATCGGGTATGTTTTACACGATTGCACGAACGGGTACAGGGATGTGAAGTCATAGTAATCAATACGTTGTTCGTCTGTGATTTTATGGTACAGCTTATACGCATTTGTACGTCCTCCATACAGAGCATCTCGCGGTTTTAATCTTTCTGGACAAGAATATTCGTTCATAAAATGTGCAACTTTTGGATCTTCACGTTTTGCACGCTCCCATTCACACTCCCAGATAGAAACCACTTGTAAGGAATAAACATTACGCAGTGTTTCTAATTTGCTTTCAGATTGTCTTCTGAGATGTCCGAATGATACTTTTGATAATGGATGGATATCGTTCTCTCTGAATTTACAATTATGACCGTGGTAAAAACACCCTAGGAATTCTAATGCTACTTTATCCCCGTTATTAAGTTCATAATAACCATCAACATGAAAAGGACCAAACTGGACCTCTCCATGATTTAGGGCGTGATGCACGTCCACATTCTGGCTTTTCTTAATATATTCCAACCACTGAATGGACGCGTTGGAATATGTCTTGAACTGATTGATGTACGCATTATTATGTGTTAAAGCCAGAGTGTCTTTGCTCAGGAAATTTGTCTTGAATACTTTCATACACGTGCCAGCCAATGTCAGACATTTAAACGGATCAATTTTCGTACAATTTATAAATTCTTCCCTGTATTTAATACAGGCCTGTCTCAGAATGACCACGTCATTTCTTCCATATAAAGCTAGTTCTCTTCTGAAATCAAAAACTTTCCCCTGCACAGTAGCGTGCCATTCATCAAACCTCTCACGATCAGAATTACTCATGGTGTCATATCCGTAAAAATCTTTAGATGGAAATGGACCTACATAATTTACATTCTCGAGTCTGTTGAAATGATGGGGAAAAAACCCTTTCTCGCTAACCTCTAGGTTTAATGCAGATGTCGTTTTGGATAATGCCATCGGCAGAAAACTGAGACTGTCGATGTATCTTTGTTTAAACGCACTATCAAACATAAAGATTATTCTACAACCCTGCATGATTATTTTGGGTGTTAGACCTGCATTTGTGAAATACTCCAAGAGTATATAGGCGTCGAATCCTGAGGCGTTGTGCGCGATAAACGTATGGTTGGCATATTTAGGACGTCTGAAGTGTTTAAGCATAAGCTCCACACAATCTGTACCTACAGCAGAGAACTCCTCCCCACCGTGGGTTATGGCACAAACATAATTAGCTACGTGTTTACCGTTCTCATACATCGTTTCAAAGTCATAATATATGTATTTGTCGTCATACTCGTCTGGTCTGATTGGCTGTATGTAACAGTTATGCTCCCCATCAGCCATCAAAACCTCCTTGCAATACATGCATTTTGTGGCAGCGCACTTGTGTTTTTTTATTTTATCCTCCGACCACACGGCTCTGTACAGCCTACAACACTTGTCGCAATACTTCATCGTATCGCACTGTGATCTTTCACCTGGTATTCGTGATTGTTTATGCATATAATAGCAGAAACTAGAACTACAATATCTGAGGCAGTCAGTACATTGTGTAGGTTTTTTAGTTCGAGTGTGGCATTCTGCGTTATTGCACACGCTGCATGCGTGTTTGCATTTATGAAGCCTATGATCGCTGAACCCTTTATAGCAAAACTCGCACACGTAACTAGATCCTATGAATGCTTTTAGATTTTTGATCAGATAGTAATGCGAGTCATGAATATATAAATGAACGGTCTTAGGATGTAATTCATCGCTGTTTTTATATATCTCTATTTTTCCTGAACAATCCCTGTGAAAGACCACTATTTTCAATCCTAAACGCTCTTCAAAAACACACAGATCATTAAAGCCTATCGGGGTTTGTGGTGTGTACCCCGCATCCCTGTGTATTTCTGTGGCAATATTTTCCAACTCCTGATCCGTAGAATTAGGACTTAGAAAATGCGCGAGACAGTAACTGAAGCACATTTTGTCGTTGACATTTACGGGGGAAAATAAATTCATTCTATTTCTTTTTATTATCTCACAATGTAATAAATCCGATAATTTTCTACGTCCTCCTCCCTGTTTATCCATCGCTATCGTCGCTTTTAGAGACATTTGTGTTTCCAGATCCATACTCCAGTTACTCTGTACAGCCCGTTCAATTTGATCTACAAATAGACTCAAATCGTGGTCATTATCAGGGGTTAAAACCGTATTAATAGAGGTCGGTAGATCTTCGCTCATTAGCGAGACGTTAATATAACCAGTCGACCCAGCCATCAGTCTGGATAATGTCACAATACCGCTTAACAAGTCATTTAATAACGAGTTAAATGATATTAAATCGGTAGTAGTTATTTCTTGGAGATTCACGTTTCTGTGTATTTCTATAGCGCGAAATCGCGGGCGTGCAACAATAGTGAAAGGCCCCACTTGGCCTCCCTCTGTTGTCAGCCTAAGAATATCCTCTTGAGTCAGTCCGAAGTTATCTGCTAACGGATCATCATAAGATATCTGGTTGACCGGACCACCACCTATCTGTTCATTCCCAATATTATTATGCAATGTATCATTATCATGCATTGACAATTCTAGCCATTCATTTTGATTATTTATGAGATATTGTAATCTCTCAGATGTGTTAAAGCCTTCAGGTAGTATTGCCTGTAGCTGATTGTTTATCAAGCCCCTTAACTGGGACGTGTTATCAAAACTAGTTCTAGGCCTTGTTACTTGGCCGATTTCATCGCTATCTGATTCCTGTAAATCAGCGTGACACCTTTTAGAAGCCATAGTTTTTCAATTTTATTTTTAAAACACAGATCTCTCTCTCTCGTAGAACAAACGTGTGCTATGTCTTCAACACAATCCACAATCATGAAACAGTATTAACAGATAATATGACCCAATATCACCGACAAAAAAAAAAAAAAATGGAATCAAACGCAGAGCACAGACTCATGTACACAAAATAACACACACAAAAAAGAAGTTACAATGAGGAATATGTCTAAAAGGTTATATAAAAATTACAAGAAAAAACAATATTATGTTAGCTCACCGTCTGTCCCGCAACTCCATCAAAATCCTTTGGTTAATATTCATCCGTTCAGACATTAAACCAAGCGTCACAACAATCATTTGTAAATTGTCTCTTACTTCATGAATACCGATCGGAACACCTGCCAGCAGCAGGCGCAGTTGTTGATTTTCCTCAAAAAGCTGATCGTGGTTGTCTCTCCAGATCTCGGCTGCATGACGAAGGGCTGCAGTGTGTTGCTGTTGACATTCAATAATATATTGTAAGATAGAAATGATGTCTCTTTGAGCGGCTCGTGAAATGTCTTCTGCCTCCTGTCGCGATAAAGGGACTCCCACAAGGCTTAATATTCTTTCAAAGTTTCTGTTGGCCCTATTCATAATACCATAAGTGAGTCGTGAGAGGTCTTGTTCGTTGAAAAGGGGAAAAATATCAGTTGGTTGGTTTGTATCGTCCGAGCCACTGTCTGAGTCCGACTCCTGAATGGTACATGCATCCAACTGAGATTCCGTAAAAAACTCCAGGCCTCTCTCGTCGTAATCCAGCTCTGTAAATAACATTTTAATGATTATTTATTAAACACATACCCTCAATATATAATAATAATAATAATGATAGTAATAGTTATAAGATAGAATCATACCCGATGTTCTTAAGCGTGATGTGCTCGGTAAATCGCAGTCTCCGTAGACCTCACGGAGTCTCTTACGAGGCTGCCGTGACATCGACGATGCATGATCACTTTGCGAGTCGATTGGTGATACGGACGGTTCATTCGCATGGTCAAAGCGTTTTTCTCCGCTCACGTATGTGTCATCTACTCTGGCACTTTGTGAATGACCGGGGAAGCCCACGCATGACACATCGGAATTTAGTTCTTCAGGGGGCGTTACACTGGAGGTAGGCCTTTCAGTGACGCTCTCTGACTGGTTGAAGAAAAGATACTTACAGATTCCATCCAATATACGACTTAACCCCTCGTCGAAATAAAGGTCCGCTTCATTTACATCTGATGATAATAACGATAAAAATAAATAAATAAATTAAAAAAAAAAAAAACTATAATCAAATGTACTTAACCTATAACATGATTAAGAAATCAGATATCCTACTCACCACAATCATATTGATTCGCAGACATCGTGGCAGAGTATATGAAGAGATGTAGACTAATACGGCGTGGATGATCCTGAGAAGTTTCGGTGTAAAGTCCGTAAATACAACTTGGGCCATTTTTAAATGAAAACCGTGGGCGTTTCTGGCGCTGCCATAAAGTTAGAGAGCCATCCGAATCGTAACCCCCCTACTGATATTTCAGCATCCCTTTTTAATCTTAGATCAAGTGTGATGTAGAGGATCAGGAGGGGTAACAATGCTATATAACATATTTTTAAATACCGTTCTCTGTGGGATATTCCTTATAACACTATAATATTGGCGATTGTTGATCTGGTATTTTTATTTATTATATGCTGGACTCATCAGATTACTTGGAGACTTTTCCCCGCTCAAACTTAGTCATTTGCACTTTAGAGGGTATGTTCACGCATCACAATCAAACGGCACCGTTCAAATCTCCTAACGCCCCATGGTACGGCTTGTTATCTGATGTCATAAGAAAAAACTCATTACAGTTTGCTCGCGCTTGTGTGTGTGTGTGTGCGTATGTGTGTGGTGGATGTGAGCACGTGTGTGTGCGTATGAGGTTATGTGTGTGCGTGTGTGTGTGTGTGTGTGTGTGTGAAGCACCCCTGGAGTCTTTACATAACACAGATCTCAAGACATCTGTTTTGTTACAGGTCACTGAATCCTGACCTACCTTTGCCCTGTACACAACCACACCAGAACCACTGTAATAAAACAATTCGTAACACCTGATTGATAAAAGACATAAAGTGGAACACATTCCGTGAACCCACTCAAAAAGACCACCAGCTGTACTCTTGTGTTTTGTGCGCGTGTGTATGTGTTAGAACACTTCTTTACTTCATCAGCGCGTCTCTCGGGAGTTTTTGGTTCAGAGGCTTCGGCCATTGTTGTTGAATAGTATTCCGCTCGCGTAAAATCAAAGGTTTGTATTTTACACTTAGTCGAACTGATGAAATGCTTTTAAAAACAGACGACACAAGCGTCGTGTGTCAGGTGGGACGAACTCCGGTGCCGGGGGCGTGTTAGGGGCGGAGACTCGGCCGCTCCTACACACACCTGTCTGAAGTCATTCTGGTTTTGCTTCCGAAGAGGAAACATGTCCTCACGAATGCTGGAAAGCAGAGTAAGCATTATTTTTTACCTAAAAACATATCATTAACGGTGAAATGCACTGTTAAAATGTCTGACTTTAAACTATTTGCATGATGTGTTTTAACAACTGATGTTTGATATACTTAATACTTAATGTGATTGAAAATGTTGTTTCAGAAAATTCTTTTTAATCTTTTGCTGATATCTTTTATTACGTGAAAAGATGTTGACAAACTTAATTACATTTTCCTGATAACATGTGTTAGGGGTGTGTTAGGGGGAGTGTTGGGGTGTGTTATGGGCGGAGACTCAGACGCCCCCCTCACACACCTCTCTGAAGTCATTCTGGTTTTGCTTCCGAAGAGGAAACATGTCCTCACGAATGCTGGAAAGCAGAGTAAGCATTATTTTTTACCTAAAAACATATCATTAACGGTGAAATGCACCGTTAAAATGTCTGACTTTAAACTATTTGTATGATGTGTTTTTAAAACTGTTGTTCGATATGCTCAATACTTAATGTGCTTGAAAACGCTGTCTCAGAAAATACTATTCAAATGTATGTGGAAAACAAAACTTTCTTTAATAAAAAAAACAACCTTTAACCTACCAATGTCTGTCACTGTTACACAATACATTGTTTCACATTTTAAAGTTTAAAGCACATCGTTCTTGAACACTTTTGATCCTCTTTGATCATTCTCACTTCAAAACACACAAAGTCCAAAACAATGCCATAAATTCCTTTGCATGGGGTTAGCAGGGTTAGTGAGAGGTCAATAAAACAGGTGGCCAAAACAGGGTTAGTGAGAGGTCAATAAAACACGTGTCCAAAACAGGTGTCCAGTCCGGAGAGAGGGAGGGATGGGGGGGAATATTTTTATGAGGGTAATAAATCAATCAAAATCTGACAGTAGGTGCCCTATACATCTCTCTCATACGCGCCCAACATGAAACGAGACACGCAGACAAGAGAGCGCACGGCTCGAGAGCTCGAGACCGTACGCTCACACAAAAACCAGACATAAAGGGAGTGTCAGAGCTTTGTCACAAAACCAATAAAATAAATTAGACCGAAGTGACAGAACCCTGACATTATGACTAGTAAGCAAAACCTCAAACATATACTACTGTTCAAAAGTTTGGGATCTGTTAGTGTACTGGCCTTGTTAGAAATCTCTAGCATCTAACTATCCAGTAAGTTAAACAGTGACTCAAAAAACTTCGCTGGAGACATCAAGTCGTTTATGAAGTTTATGATTCAACTGTGAAACTGTAAAAATACACAAAAGAAAATATTACTGAGTATGAAATCGACAGATTACAGATTGATAATAAAGTAAGGTTAAATAAACCAAGAAAATGTACATCAAAATATCAAAATAACCTTCTCAAACATATCACACAATAAATGAACACTGTGTACTTACAGACATTGCGTTTAACAGATGCAAAGATGTTTGTGGATTTCACAGCTACCACAATTTTACTGAACTCCTGCAGTACAACTGGTACTTCCTGCTTCCTAAACTAAGAGGCTAACTGAGACTGATTTTCAAAATTAAAGTCCTCAGTGTAGACATACATAAAATAAGTCCCATCAAAACCTAAATAAACAGTCCTGCACACTCCCCGTCTGGGATTTTAAGAATCCCATATCAATTTATAACTTATCAGGTGACAGTAGGAGGATAAGTTCGGAGATGGGATTGGGATTGCCATTGGCCACTCATTTCTGTTAACTTGAATGTTCTTTACCAAGACAATATCCCCTTCTTTCAAATTAGTTTTTCTGTCTTGCCACTTTCGTCGGGATTGCAAAGTACTGAGGTATTCCTTTTTCCATCTTGTCCAGAAGATGTCAGCTAACCTTAGTTCTTGTTTCCATTGTTCTTTAAGCAACTCATTATTCTCAAAGTCTTCAGGTGGGGGAGGTGTTACACTTGTCTTTTGTGTCAAAAGAGTAGCAGGGGTGAGAATAAAGGGAAATTCTGGGTCGGAGGACACTGGGATTAAAGGTCGAGAATTCATCACCGCAGTAACTTCCGCCATGAACGTGGTCAAGACCTCATGTGTGAAATGAGAAGATTTCTCATTAAGTAGCATGCAATCAAGAATGCAACGAGCAATCCCAATCATTCGCTCCCAGTGACCACCCATATGAGAGGCGTGAGGTGGATTGAATATCCAGGTGCAATGCTGTTCTCTCAGATATTTCTGGACATCCTCAGAACTGACACAAGTTTCATCCATCTTGAGTTCTCGAGAAGCTGCAACGAAATTTGTGCCACGATCCGAGTGTAGTTGTTTAACTGGCCCTCTGATTGCGAAAAATCTCCTTAAGGCATTGATGAAACTACTAGAGCTCATTGCTTCGATTACTTCAATGTGGATGGCTCTCGTGCACATACATGCAAACATAACTGCCCACCTCTTGGAATTAGCTTGACCTCCTCTGGTCTTACGAGCAGTCACTTCCCATGGTCCGAAGACATCAACACCCACATAGGTGAAGGGTGGAGCTACTGTCAACCGTTCCACTGGCAAATCTGACATCTGCTGATGTTCAGTCTTCCCTCGCAGCTTCTTACATGTTACACACTTAAAAAGCAGACCACGTATGCACTTCTTACCTCCTACTAGCCAAAATCCAGCTGCTCTGACAGCACCTTCTGTAAAGTGTCTGCCTTGATGTTTCACAGCCTCATGATAATGTCGCAAAATCATTGTTGCCACATGATGTGTACCCGGGACGATGATCGGGTTAACTTCACAAGTTTCCAGATCAGACCTTTTAATACGACCCCCTACTCGAAGTAAGCCGTTGCTGTCAAGTACAGGAGATAGTTTCCTCAAAACATTTGCGCACCCTTCAAAACAAGAATTTTCGCTTTCTCCAGCTCTTCTTCAGATGGACCTTTGCTGCAGATATGCCATCCTCTGCAACTATCATCTTGTGAATGCTTGGAGAAAGAATTGGCAATGTGAATCAGACGTGCTATTGCTCTTATGAGAGTGTTAAAGTTAGAGAATCTACTGAATCTCACAGAGTTCCATGTGAACTTCGGAACTTCAGTAAGATTCGAACACACTTGTGCGCGTACTTCAGAATCTGAGGTTGGATTCACAAGCTCAAATGATTCTTGTGATTCAGATCGAAGCTGAGAATTATGCAAGAAGTGTGGGCCTGTGAGCCATGAACTTGTGCCCAAGAGTGCTGCAGGCACAGATCTGGATCCATGGTCTGCTGGGTTAAGTCCTGTGGGAACATATCGCCATTGTGCAGGTGAACTGGATTTATGGATTCGTTGAATTCTGTTGTTCACGTAGACATAGAACCTCCGTGTTTGATTATGGATGTAGCCTAGTACTACTTTACTGTCAGTATAATACCAGATGTGATCAAAGGTCATGTCCATCTCTTCTACAATCATCTCTGCAATCTCCACTGCTAATACAGCAGCACACAACTCCAGTCTTGGGACAGTAATGTCTGGCTGTGGTGCTAATTTGGATTTTCCAAATAAGAAGTTAACATCTGTGTGACCGTGTTGATCTGTCACCTTCAGGTATCCTACAGCAGCAATGGCTTTAACTGATGCGTCCGCAAAAACACAAAGTTCTTTACTCTGGACATCAGTCAGAGGAATGGACGTGCAAACACGTGGTATTTGAAGCTCTTTCAAATCTTGAAGAGAATTTTTCCATTTTCTCCATTCGGCCTCCATGTCCTCTGGCAAAGGGGAATCCCAGCCCTCACCTTGTTTGGTAAGTTCCCTCAACAGTAATCTCCCTTGTATGGTAACAGGTGCAAGGAATCCAAGAGGGTCGTACAAGCCATTTACGGTAGATAGGACCCCTCTCCGAGTGAAAGGCTTGTCGTCATCTGAAACATGAAACATGAAAGAGTCTCTTGCAACATTCCAGGACACACCAAGACTACGTAGGATGGGTAGGCCATTAGAGAAAAGTTGTAGATCTTTAATGCCTTCAGCACGATCTTCCAAAGGAAAGGCTTCAATCACATTTGGACAGTTAGAGATAATCTTGTGCAGTCTAAGGTTAGACACTGCAAGCATATCTTGTGTACGCTTGAGAAGGTCGATCGCCTCTGTCTGTGTAGCACATGATTTCAGCATGTCATCAACGTAGAACTCCTTTTCCACCAGCTTTCTGGCGTCACTGCCGAAACTCTCCTCGTGCTCTCTGGCCGCTCTCCTTAGACCATAAATAGCCACGGCTGGTGATGGGCTATTCCCAAAAACATGCACACGCATTCTGTGGTCCACGATTTCATTGTCAAGGTCATTGTTTCTGTACCACAGGAACCTAAGATAATTCCTATGGTCCTCCCTAACCAGAAAACAATGAAACATATGCTGTATGTCAGCAGTAATAGCCACAGA
The DNA here is from genome assembly GCA_038088235.1 of Zacco platypus. NCBI lineage: Eukaryota > Metazoa > Chordata > Actinopteri > Cypriniformes > Xenocyprididae > Zacco > Zacco platypus. The sequence goes on from CM076084.1 coordinate 20,000,101, forward strand.
CTCTTTACGGAATCTCATCAGGACACCTATCAGGCTGTTATTCAAATCAGGGCCTGTGAGAAGTACACTGTTCAGTGAAACTCCCTCATATAGTGCACTTGAATCAAAGACAACTCGAATTTTGCCAGGTTTTTTAGGATGATACACCCCAAACAGCGGCAAGTACCACACTTCTTGACCTTGCTGAAGAGATGGTGCAATCTCAGCATGCTCGTTTTTTAGCAAGTTCTCCATAAAATCCAGGAAGTGTGCTTTCATTTGCGGTCGCTTGTTCAGAGTGTGTCGCAGCGCAAGAAGACGTTTCAATGCATAGTCTTTGTTGTTGGGTAGACTTTGTCTGGGCTCACGAAAAGGTAGTGGTGCAACCCAACTGTTGCCGCTGTCCTGAAAAAACTCTTTGTCCATAATCTGGAGAAATCTAGTGTCTTCCACAGATGGAGCCATCTTATGATCATTTGCAGTGTAAGAGAAAACTGAATGACCAATGCTTTCACCATCGGGCACAAACAGAAACGAGTCCTCAGATGTGGATTCTAGAGGTTGTTGCTGTTGTGGATTAACGTCAAACTTCTCTTTTACCTTGATTTGACTGTAGCATGGACTCAGAAAGCTGTGACGGCCATTTTCTAAGACGAAAGTCTTGAAAGTATGAGCTGAAGTTGGCCTGTGAGCTCCTTTGAGACACACATCCCCGACGACAACCCAGCCCAAATCCAATTTTTGAGCAAAGGGGGCGCTATTTGGGCCATTAATTTGTTTGCGTACTTTGTGTACTTGGAGGATGTCTCTACCCAGTAAAAGAAGAATCTCAGCATCGCAGTCGAGAGATGGTATTTCCTGTGCAATATGTCTCAGGTGGCTGTGATGGAATGCTACACCAGGAGTTGGAATCTCTGCACGATTGTTTGGGATCTGATTACATTCTAGAAGAGTAGGGAGAGGTAGACTTATCTTCCCATCAATGGACTCCACGACAAAATCAGAAATTCTTCTACCCGCTGTCTCTAGAAGGCCTGCACATGTTTTCAGTGTGTAGGGCAATGGGCTTGTTTTGATGTTGAAGATGCCAAAGAAATCTTTTCTCACCAAAGAGCGATTGCTTTGCTCATCCAGGATAGCATACATCCTCTTTGATTTCTCTTTTTGTCCAGCTGGATAGACAGAAACTAGACAAATTATTGAACAAGAACGTGCACTCAGACCTTCTCCGCAGACTTCTGTGCATTCAGATGTAACCTCATGACTAGATGGTTTGTCATTCTCCCCGCCATAGTCTGAGGAAGGGGTAGATGCCTGAGATTTCCAGGGTGCAGGACCTGGATGAAGTGCTGAGGGGTGACGGTCACTACCACACTCTTTGCACTGAACTTCTACGGTGCAGTTTTTGGCGAAGTGGTCTGTAGAAGAACAGCAACGGTAACACACAGACTGCTCTTTCAGGAATTGCATTCTATCTTGTAGAGATTTTTCTCTAAACCCTCTGCATCTTCTCAAAGGATGAGGTTTTCCATGTATAGGGCAGCTTTTATTAGGGCTAGCTGATCTCTTTCCCTGTTCAGATCTTACTTTAGTTGAAGGATTAACTTGAGTCTTGTGAACAGATATTGGCATTTGTCTTTGTCTCTCAAATCTTTCTCCTTTCTCATATTTCGTGTGAGGAAAGGTACTGAAACTCGGATCTGTACGCGCTTTTGCTTCTGAACGAACAAAATTTGCAAACACTGAGAAAGGTGGAAAAGCGACATGATATTCTTGCTTATATTTGGATCCAAATGACATCCACTTTTCTTGGATATTATATGGAAGTTTCTCCACAATAGGATTCACTCCCTTAGAAGTGTCCAAGTATGCCAGACCTGGTAAGTATCCTTCAAGCTTAGCAGCTTCTAGTTCTGAGAGGATGTCTCCTAAATCTCGAAGCTTTTGTGGTTCTTTACTTGTCACTCTGGGAAAGTTTTCAAGTTTAGCAAAAAGAGCATGTTTCCTCAAGTCTCTGCCATGTCATTATCAGGGCAGCTGATGGATTTCTGACATGAACAGCTTTCAGTCTCCGTGCATGCTCAGAGGATTCTTTACCCAGGTATTTAATTAAGAGATCAAGCTCTTCTGCAGGAGAAAGACCAAGACCACAAATAGCACCTTGGAAAGATGATTTCCATGCCCAGTAGTTAATGGGCTTGTCATCAAAGTAAGTAAGCCCTGCTGACACAAGCTGTGTACGGGCTAGATACTTTGCGAGGTCATAGGTAATGGACAAGGAATCCTCTTTATCAGGAGGTCTACTCTGCATTTGGTAGCGATAAGGAGACTGCATTCTGGTGACATTCTGAGACATGTCTGCACCAAAATCTATGATTTGAGAACTGATTGGTAAGTCCTTAAAATTTGACTCACTTTTAATTGGACTTACGATGCGAGAAGCTTGAACTGCTGGTTGCATTTCTTTCTCTCCACTAGATGGCAGTGTACCACTACTGACCTTAGATTGTGTTTTCACATAATCTGCTGTTCGACTTCGGCTGTCCTCGATGGGAACAGGAACTGATACTCTACTGGCTGCGCTACGCTCCGTTTCCAACAATGCTTCCTCCAGTACATGAGCTTCTGCTAAAGCAGCATCTTTTTCTTTTTCCTCTTGCAAAGCCTCTAGTGTTGCTTGAAGACGCGCCTGTTCAACTTTCAATTCTATTTCTCTTTTAGCGTACGCTGCTCTGGCTTGCGCAGCTTCTGCTTTTGCTCTTGCTTTGAAGACCGCTATGCTGGCACTTGAGTGACGACTGGATGCCTTTGAGGAACAACTGGATACTTTCGAGGAATGTGCACTGACAGAGTGCACCTCTTCGGCTGTGCCTTTAAGATCTGCGGAGTCTGTCCGACCTTCTGCCATGCTTATATATAGGACTTGATATGCAGAAAAATCTGTTTGATGTGACAAGAGTCTTTGGAATGTTTAAATCTTGATTCCACACAATTCTTGGGCGTCCTTCTCAGTCTGTTGTATTAATGTCTTTTCACTGTACTGGCCTTGTTAGAAATCTCTAGCATCTAACTATCCAGTAAGTTAAACAGTGACTCAAAAAACTTCGCTGGAGACATCAAGTCGTTTATGAAGTTTATGATTCAACTGTGAAACTGTAAAAATACACAAAAGAAAATATTACTGAGTATGAAATCAATCGACAGATTACAGATTGATAATAAAGTAAGGTTAAATAAACCAAGAAAATGTACATCAAAATATCAAAATAACCTTCTCAAACATATCACACAATAAATGAACACTGTGTACTTACAGACATTGCGTTTAACAGATGCAAAGAAAGAAGATGTTTGTGGATTTCACAGCTACCACAATTTTAATGAACTCCTGCAGTACAACTGGTACTTCCTGCTTCCTAAACTAAGAGGCTAACTGAGACTGATTTTCAAAATTAAAGTCCTCAGTGTAGACATACATAAAATAAGTCCCATCAAAACCTAAATAAACAGTCCTGCACAGTTAGATTTATGTTTTTGAAAGAAGTCTCACAGTTTAAACCTCAGTGAGACTGTCTGTGAAAAGTGACAAATATAATGTTATTGTAGTGATTTTACCTTCGCCCATGCAAGGACGCTATGTAAAATAGAAATTGGTACTCACGTCACTGCTGACGTTGTGATTTTTGAATCACACGTCACGTAAGGTGTGGTTATGAGTACATCAGGTGACCACTTCCCCCTACTCTAGTTCAGGGCACCAGTCAAGGTCTGTTACCTTGGCAATATGAAAACACTCCCAACAGGAAGCTGTTCAGTAATTTGGAATTAATGTAAAGTGGTCAGCTGATTTATTTGAAAGATTGGTGAGATTCCTAACTTGTAGAGCCTTTTCTGTGTTATCAGCACAAGGAAGACACACGTGTAATAAAATAAATTTTATTAACAAAAGATAGACAAAAATAACTAACACAACTACTAAATGAATACCATGAATGATAAAGGAATAAGGTGCATATGATACATAAAATACAAGTGATTAAGTTGGATGTGGCTATGAAAGAGTTACGTTACCTTATGGAAAGATAAACTGTTTCTCTGTGAATAATAAGGAGGAGAACCTATATATATATAGAATGCTCCACACAAATAAATGAAAGATTATTTGTGATTAACTAACATCAGCTATATTACATCTAATGTGAATTAGAAAATCATACACTGATAATATACAACAATGGTTGTCTCTGGAAAGAGGTTTGGTTAAGTGATCTTCACGTTCCATGTGGTTGGGTCCGATGACGATGACGTCTTCCACTGGTTGTGCTGGGTGACAATGCAGTGGGGAGAGGAGCCGGAATCTGTTTCAACAGCCTTCTACACGAAGCTCTGTGGGATGCTGATCTCCTGGAGCACCGAAGGGTCCTAAAATCTGGAACACGCAGATGAGGCCCTGGTGTAGGTGCAGAAGGTCCTTAACAATCTGGAAACACGCAGACGAAGGTACCTTGGAGTAAAGGTTTGCTCTCCTGAGCTTAACCTTGTTGCAAGTGTCTCTGTGTGTCTTCTGCCTCTCTGGGCCAGACACTCAGAACTTGATCAATCCACTTTTGTTTCTCTGGAGTTGTTACGGTCTCGCTGGATGAAAACTCTGAACGTAGTGTTTGTTAATGTCTCTTTCCTCAAAGGCTGGAGGCTTAGAACGTGGTCATCTCTGTTGCTGCCTCACAAGCTCTAGATTCAGATCATGGAATCTGTTGTTGTCTCACTGGATGAACCGGAGACTCAGAACGAGTGTATCTGTTATTGTCTCAGCTTTGCAGGCCGGGACTCAAAACTTCTATATCTGTTCTCTGTTATGTCCACTCGAGGGTTGTGTTGGATGAGCCAGGGATGTCCAAGGACGACAGGTGCAAGGGGTGAGTCCATGATGTAAAATGAAATAGTCTCGGAATGGTTGCCAGAAGTGATAAGTGTTATGTCTTCAGTGAGGAGGGAAATGGTGGGGAGATCTTGTCCATTCAGAGCGTGAACTGCGATTCTGTGAGTGAGGGGTCTGAGGGGAATCTGAAATTTCTGTGCAAAATTGTGGTCCATGAAATTACCTTCCGCCCCAGAATCCAGTAGTGCTCGACAATCGTGCTGGTGGACTGACCATCTAAGTCTTACCGGGAGGAGTGTGGAGGTAGATGAAATCGGGGATGAGGTCTTCCTGGCGGAGATCCCACCCGACAGTAGCCTCAAATTTACTATCAGGCTGGACCTTTTACCGGGCAGCTGTAAGCAAAATGTCCCGCTCCTCCACAATACAGGCAAAGGCCCTGGGACCTCCGCCTCTCCCTCTCCTCCCGGGAAAGCCGAGCTCGACCCACCTGCATGGGCTCGGGATCGTAGACGGGGCTGACCACGTCCCTGCCGCTGAATCTCGACTCGTTGTTACCTCTAAAGGAGCGAGTGGACGGGATTCGGCGCTCGACCCTGGACAACCGAGCGTCCACCCGCAGAGCCAGATCTATAAGTCCCGTGAGTGTGGTCGGAAGATCCAGGGCGTAGATCTCCCTCTGGACGTGGTCAGCCAACCCATGCAAGAACATGTCCCACTGCGCCTCCTCGTTCCATCCGCACTCCGCCGCCAGGGTCCGGAACTCAATTGAATAATCGGAGACCGATCTCTCTCCCTGGCGGAGTTCTGTCAGTGTTCTGGCGGCCTCTCTTCCCGACACTGCCCGGTCGAACACCTTCCTCATCTCGTTGGCGAGGGTTTTGAACGAGGCACAGCATGGATTTTGATTTTCCCACACCGCCATCCCCCAAAGCGCCGCCTTCCCGGTCAGTAAAGTGAGCACGAAAGCCACTCTGGATTGCTCGGTGCTGAAAGTGTTGGGCTGTAGTGCAAAGTGCATAGAGCACTGGGTCAAAAATGCTCTACAAAAGGCTGGTTCCCCGGAATAGGGCTCAGGTACTGGTAGGCGGGGCTCAGACCGAGAGGGGCTCGCTGGAGGTGGGGGGGGGTGGCTGGTGTGGGCGGCGCAGCGGGAATCTGTAGGCGTTGGATCTGCTGGGTGAGCTCGGACACCTGCTTCACCAAGGCTTGCACTGCGCGACCCGTGTTGCCGATCTTCTCTTGCTGCGAATCCATTCTCCGGATGCTGTGATGGACGAATTCCTCAAACGATCCAGAAGATCCGCTCGCTGCTTCCATCTGTGGGTCAGATCGTTCTGTCATGCCAACTGGACTTAACACTGGAAGCAAGTGCGATAATCAATTTATTATAGTTTGAACAAAGATACAGTGCAAGCAGGTGGAATAGGTGACAGCAGGGATTTCGATGGCCAGGATCCGTGGAAGACGTGCAGTGAGAGGTGACGGTGACAAACAGCAGACTCCAACGACGACGACGAGGAGGAACAGGAACAAAAGGCAGGAACTGAACACCGGAACACCAACACAGACGACATCAAACATCGATCTGACAAGGATGAAGGAAAAGCGGTGAGTATATATGGAGTGATGAGATTGCAAGCAGCTGGTGAGGAGATGATGATCAGCTGGAGCGGATCAAGTGATGTCATACATTCACGCCCACAACCCACATGTGCTCACACCACAACATAAACACAAGACTAGAAGGAACAGAGAATGTGTCTACCGTGACACTTAGCCTCTAAAATGTTTGACTTATATAACCAATACAATATCAGGGGGTAAAGATATCATTGGAGTTCTCACAGTTATGGCTGTGCTCTTGTTAACAGATGTAATCCCTAGCGTTTGGCACTGACATTCTTCAGGACAAGGCCTTAATGTCATCTACACACATTACATGAAGATGGTGAGTTTCTCAATAGCTGCCACTGTCCCAAATCAATCGAACACAACAGACTTCAATTTGTATGCACTCACCCATGTGAGTTACACGATATAACTTTTGTGAGCAGGTGTCAAAAATATTGATATTTCGATATGTATCAATGCTAGAATATCTGAAACGATACCAGCTGTGCTTTCTCACTTTCTCCTGCCTCTGACCATGAAGTGACACACATCCGCTTCCTTTTATGGTGCGTGTTCACCGGTGCGGAGCAGAGCGAGCGTGAAGCTTGAACGAATTAAAGGGTTAGTTCACCGCAAAATGAAAATTCTGTTATTAATTCCTCACCCTCATGTCGTTCCACACCAGTAAGACTTTTGTTCATCTTCGGAACAAGAATGAAGATCTTTTTGATGACAGAATGCTGTCCGATTTCCTTCCATAGACTGCCTTTGTAACTTCCACTTTGATGCTTCAAAAACTTCATAAAGAGATCGGAAAACTAATCCATATGAATCGAGTGGTTTAGTCCAGATTTTCTGAAGAGAAGTGATCGCTTGTTATGATGAACAGATTTAATTTAGACTTTTAATGGCATGTAAACACTGATCAGTGAACATAAGCAGAAGCTCAACCGAACTTGAACAACACAAAGAACAAACCTCTCCGAAAGCTCAAATTTGCTGCGTAACCAACGAGATTCATTCTCGTTTGTTATGTTTGAGCTTCCGGAAGAGGTTTTTAATGTTACGTTATTAGCTTGGAAAATATGCTAATTTGCAAGAAACATTAGAGACCGGTAAAGCATGCTTCAAGCTATGAGTAGGGCATGACTTACGTTTAGGAAAAATGTATATATTCTACTACAGCTACTACTACTACTACTACTAATAAGTTAGTGTTATTAAGCAAAGTTATTAACAAGATCTTTTAAAAACAATTAATTTATTATAAAATGACCAACTATGAAAATACAGCTTTACTGTGTTATGTCTTTCCTTTTTCTTTACAGCACATCACTGACAGGCTTTCCTGTGTAACACTGATTCAAGTTTTCCACCATCATATTAACCCAAATGAGATTTGTAAATGCATGGATGCTTTATATTTTACATTAATCTTTTGGACAATATTATGCCACAAATATTGTGTATTGAGTTAAAATTAAATTGAACCTGGAATGATAATTTGTGGTGCCAGATGAGACACTTTGTAATGAACATGTACATGGTTTTTGAACTGTACTATTGTTATTCCAGATTTTCTGGGATCTCCAGTTGAAGGCATGAAGACATCAGATATTGGCCTGGACAGATGTACCAACAGTACACCACACTGACCTCTGCTTCTGCATGGACGCCTGATTACTATCATGTTCTGTGAGGGTATTTCTATAGTAAAACTGAGCTCCTGTGACAGTGGGGTTTGTAGTTTTAAAGAATAGTCACACATGAGTAAATTTAAAGTCACAGAGAAAAAGGTTTTTTAGAAGTTGCAAACTTCTCTCTCACAAAAAACACAACGGTTACACCTTTTCAAATTCTTTTCTGGTGGTACATGTGTCCTATTGTATAACTCACAAATTAAGAAATTCATATGCTCGCATTTAAGCTGCGGACACGCTAGACTTTGAGCATGCGAAATTTCTTCGGACACTGTAACAGTTGTGGTATGACGCCATGATCTGCAGCGTCTTTTTATAAACATGAATTCAACATTTAACAAATTGTATAATCAAAATATAAAAATATACAATCCCCTCAGCTTTACTAAAATAAAAAATTCTTTGAATTCAGCTGAGAGATCACACCATGTATCAATTATCTACTCTTTACACACATTCGTGTGATGGGAAGTCACAGGTCAGAGTTCACCAAACCAAACTATTTTCACGAGCTTGTGTTTCTGGTCTCCTGCATTTGTGTGCTTATGAATGAAATGAAAAACGTTTATTCTGCAGTTGCTGCACACCTGTATCAAAAGTGTGAAGTCATAGACAAATTTTTTTTGTGAACTGATATGCGAAATCTGACATATGACATATCAGTATGTGAGCTCCCACTCACACACTTATGCTCTATTCAGTGATATGTTGTTCTTGTCATTATTAATCAACACAGCAGCACCCAAAAATTGCCTTGCACTGTAGAATTGCGGTTTTGGCAATAAATGAAAACTAGCTAATTATTATAAATATTACTATTTATACAGCCGCATGCAAGCCATTCAAAACATCAAGCCTCCCACCAATGTCTCAGAACTGTGCAGTTTTCTAGGTGTCTGCAACTACTCACGGCAGTTCATCAATAACTACTCAGACATCGCTCAACCTCTAACTGCCCTTCTGAAAAAGGCCTGCCCATTTGTCTGGACAGAAGGTCAAGCAAATGCCCTGAATGAACTGAAACGGCATTTGTGTACAGCTCCATGTCTGGCTTATCCCGATCCACAGAAATAGTTCTACTTATTCTCCAGTGACTGTCTTAGTGATGGTCTTTACCAGCGATATGACCAGGTCAAAAGAGTGATTGTATATGCCAGCAAGACACTTCTGTCACCAGAGTGTAAATACTCAGACTGTGAAAAGGCTTTGCTCTTCACTGTATGGGCCACCCAAAGATTCTCCAACTACATCGGAGCACAAAAGGTTATCAGAGACCTGTCACCAGCCTGTCATGTTTCACGCATCCGAAATCGTGTGGTTACCAATTCACGCATGGCCACATGGTTGATGGCCCTCCAGGGGCGCAACGTTGAGGCACAATACGCCCAAAATCACAAGTCTACGCTGGACGACAGCTTGACTGCCTGCTAAAACTGCTCTGATGACACACCAGCTGCGACGCTAGATGTAGAGGGACCTCAACAACAACAGCCGAGGGCATGCCCACTGCCTATAGTGGGGCAAAAAAGTATTTAGTCAGCCACCAATTGTGCAAGTTGTCCCACTGAGAGAGGACTGTAATTTTCATCATAGGTACACTTCAACTATTTGCAAATTGGTGGAAAATAAGTATTTGGTCATAACAAAAATTCATCTCAATACTTTGTTAAATAGCCTTTGTAGGCAATGACTGGTCAAATGTTTTCTGTAAGTCTCCACAAGGTTTTTACACACTATTGCTGGTTGTTTAACCCTTTCCTCGATGCAGATCTCCTCTAGAGAAGTGATGTTTTGGAGCTGTCACTGGGCAACACAGATTTTCAACTCCCTCCAAAGATTTTCAATTGGGTTGAGATCTGGAAACTGGCTAGGTCACTCCAGGACTGGTGTGTTTGGGATCATTGTCATGCTGAAAGACCCAGCTACGTTTCATCTTCAATGCCCTTGCTGATGGAAGGAGGTTTTTACTCAAAATCTCACAATACATGGCCCCATTCATTCTTTCCTTTACACGGATCAGTCGTCCTGGTCTCTTTGCAGAAAAACAGCCCCAAAGCATGATGTTTCCACCCCCATGCTTCACAGTAGGTATGGTGTTCTTTGGATGCAACTCAGCATTCTTTCTCCTCCAAACATAAGTTAGTTTTTACCTAAAAGTTCCATTTTGGTTTCATCTAACCATATGACATTCTCCCAATCCTCTTGTGGATTATCCAAATGCTCTCTAGCAAACTTCAGACGGGCCTGGACATGTACTGGCTTAAGCAGGGGGACGTCTGGCACTGCAGGATTTGAGTCCCTGGAGGTGTGGTGTGTTACTGATGGTAGCCTTTGTTACTTTGGTCCCAGCTCTCTGCAGGTCATTCACTAGGTCTCCCTGTGTGGTTCTTGGGTTTTTGCTCACCATTCTTGTGATCATTTTGACCCCACAGGGTGAGATCTTGCGTAGAGCCCCAGATCAAGGGAGATTATAAGTGGTCTTGTATGTCTTCCATTTTCTAATAATTGCTCCCACAGTTGATTTCTTCACACCAAGCTGCTTACTTATTGCAGATTCAGTCTTCCCAGCTTGGTGCACATCTACAATTTTGTTTCTGGTGTCCTTTGACAGCTCTTTAGTCTTAGCCATAGTGGAGTTTGGAGTCTGACTGTTTGAGGTTGTGGACAGGTGTCTTTTATGCTGATAACGAGTTCAAACAGGTGCCATTAATACAGGTAACGAGTGGAGGACAGAAGAGCCTCTTAAAGAAAAAGTTACAGGTCTGTGAGAGCCAGAAATATTGCTTTTTGTAGGTGACCAAACACTTATTTTCCACCATAATTTGCAAATAAATTCTTTAAAAATCAGATAATGTGATTCTCTGGATTTATTTTCTCATTCTGTCTCCCATAGTTGAAGTGTACCTATGAAGAAAATTACAGGCCTCTCTCATCTTTTTAAGTGGGAGAACTTGCACAATTTGTGGCTGGCTAAATACTTTTTTGCCCCACTGCATGTCAATGGATGCTCCTACACCAATATCTGTTCCAAGCATGTGATGACATCACTCAAACACACAACATGATCATCTGCTGGAAAAAGGTGAAGGGACACTCAAAGCAACCAGGCCTTGACAAATATTTGTATGACCAAACTGATGCCCTTACCAAGACTGGTGCACTACATGGCAAACTATGGTCACCTCCAACCCAGCCGCCCACCCTTAGTGTGGCAGCGATAACTCGCATTCAGCGAACTGTTCCTGCCACAGTGCCTGCATCACAGCCACATCATAGCCACTTTCGCCGTGTGGCACTTCGCGCCAGTGCCAAGGTTTGTGGCGCCAAAGTGCCAAAAGGGGGTCATTCTAATGTATGTCTATGACGCACCATTTCCCGGACACCATAGTACCAGAGCCACTTATGAGACATTGAAACAATGACATACTGGCCCGGCATGTAGCAAGATGTGGCAGAGTATGTCAGAGGGTGTCTGGTTTGCTGTCAATTCCAACCAGCAAACCCAAATCACAGAGCTCAACTGCAACGCTGACAAGTCACATTTCCATGGTTGGAATATAAGAGAATATAATAGAATGGGTGGGACCCCTTATGGCCATGAGAGCCACCTCGCAGGAGTCAACACCTGTGTCTCCCTTTGAACTAGTGACTGGCCGGCAGATGACACTGCCGCTGCACCTGCTATATCAACCATAAAGGAGACTCCAGCCTTGTCACAGCCTACACCACTCACCAGTACCTTGATGAACTACATCAGCACCTGAGAACAACATTTGCTTTTGCCCAACAACAGCTTCAAAAGAGTGCTGAAGGCCAGAATATAGCATATAATGACCGAAAAGCGTCACACCAGGAACTAGAGGTGGGTGACAGGGTCTGGAACTACCGGTTCACCCAGCCAGCCAAGACTGCCTCCAAGGGGTTGTCATAGAAATTCCTGCCCCACTGGACGGGACCTCATGAGATCGTGGACAAACTTTCCCCTGTTGCGTACCGAATCCAACTGAGCTGGGGGACAGAAAGAACCAAGTTTCAAATGGGTCCACTGTAATCAAATCAAAAGACATATGTCCACTTATAATATTTTGTACTGCTGACAGAGAAAGGTAGGGAGGGGACAATGCAAGCTAAACTCCATTGCGATACTCAAAGCGAAAAGACTGTCCTCACCAACAAAGGACATCTCTCGCTGACTTACCATTTCTCTCTCTCTCTCTCTCTCTCTCACCTGTGCCGGGATGCTGCTGTTGCTCACCCTCCTGTGCCTCCAGCCAACCAGAGGACATCTGCCTGACATAACATCACCAGGTCCAACATCTGGCATTGTACTGAGGGAACAACCTGGATTTCTGATCACCAACTGCAGGACCTACACCAAGAAAGTATATGTTCGCCTCGACCCTCGCAGTGTCAACAAGGCACACAACCCCCGCAAAGTTGTACAATACAGCTGGGCAGGTGCCCAATGGACAGAAAACTCTCTGACTCATGCAGAGGCTGATATCAAGCACATGCTCACCAAGCTGGAAAATGGACTGGACTGGCACACAAGTAGAGTTAAGTGGACACAACTGACGCACCAAACTGTTCTTGGGAACTTTGCTCGGAACCACCTCTGCCGTCAGAACCGTCTTCGGCCTAGGCATATCTAGCGTTGATGCAGTGAGCCTGGCTACCATAAGGTGGCACGTGGCTGAAATTCAGGCTGAAATTCAGACTGAAATTCCCCAGCTTAGAGAACAACTTGCAACACAGAACAAGATCCTGCAAAACCATAGGCACATCCCTGAAAGGCACTGTGGTGGTTCTCAATACTCACAGTGTCCTGATGAACCAGACTTTGAACTCAGTGAAGCAACTGTTTAAAGTCTTTCAAAATGACTTTACCCAAACTCAGTTGGTCACGGCCCTGGACAGCTTGGCCATGGGTAGGATTCCCCCGTACCTTGTACCCCTGGGACTCGTGCAAACAGCTGGTCTCTGCTACTGTCAGACCCACCAACCCTCTTCAAACCCACCTCGCCTACTCTCTGGGCAGTGCCATTCCACTACACGTTGAACCCAAACAAAGTTAGGTGGCTTTTCTCCTAAATCTACCCATCACTGAATCCAATAACATCTACAGACTCAAAGACATTGTCAATGTCGGGTTTTGGCAAGGTAACACCCACATCAAGATATACTCACCAGATGAGGTAGCCTACCACGACAGCAACCGACAGCTGTATCTGGCTCCGAACCTGCGCATGTGTATTTTAACATTCACTACCTCTGCCCTAGCAAACCTTTCCTCAAAGACAACACTGAAGGAATCTGCAGTTTGCAGCCCATGAGTGGCGACGCATGTTGCCCTGCTGAGACCAAGTCTCACACCCAAGTCATCGGAACATAAGCCAAGATTGTGGGTAATAAGTGGCTCGTCAACATGCCCACTCGCACTGCCACCCTGAATTATGATCAGCATGACACTGCCACCCATGTCAGCCTGCCCAACCAGACTATGTGGATTCAAGTATCTACAGGTGCCATCCTCCACCTGTATGATCTGGAATACCGTCTCCCAAGTGAAGAGTACCAGTCAGAGCTGGAAGTCCCATCCTTCTTCAAGAATCAAAATGTAGGGCTGAAAATATCCAAAGATATTTGCTTTGCTGTTTTGACCCCTCTCTCTTTCTACAAGGGCCCTTTGATCAAGGCCTGTAGGCCAAGATGTGTGTACATTGGGGGTAAAGGAAGGGATAAAGAGGTTTTTAACTGTTGCTCTGTCTCTTTTATGCTCTGCTCTTTTCCTTGGGACTCTCTCTCTCTCACTCTCTCGATCATTCGTGGGTGGTAATAGACAAGAAATGTACAGTTTTCTACCATCTTGCTGATAACGTTTCTTTAGTTAGTCATTTGGCAACCCTGCAGCCTGAACCCCTGTAGGCGAACCACCCTTAGAACAACTTTACCCTGGGTCCAGAACTAGAACTGAGGATTGAGGAAGGGGGTCCCCATCTAATTGACATTACTCCCATAGACACGGCTCTCCAAGCACTGTCCTGACTGCCCATCCTAACCAGCTCACTTGTTATGCAAGCTTGGACTGCTGCCGACACGGCACTTTGCCTCTCTACGGCAATAGGCTACACCCCGAAACTGGGCCTGGCCTTCATCCTATTTAAAAGCGTCAACAGGATGTGATAGTCTATGGACCCTCAGCTTGAGGAACCAAAGGCTGAGGACAATTGAAAACCACCTGCTGCCCGACCATTATGAACGTCCAACGATGTCCAAACGTGTGGTACATTCCCTTTCCGTGAAGAATCTGTCATTGTAAATTTGTTTCGGGACTGGTAAAAGTGTTTTACGTCTTGTTAATTTGTTTTCTAAAATGTAAATTTGTTTCGTCCTTGGTAAAAGTGTTTTCCCCATGTAATTGTGTTTTATGATAGGTAAAAATGTTTTGCAAAATGTTAATTTGTCTCGAGCTTCGTAAAAGTGTTTCACAGTTTGTAATGTTATTTTCCACTTCCCGGCCACCGTAGATTCCTCTCCGCATGTTGTAACTGAATATTGAGGTTCTATGATGATAATTTGCATTATTCAATTTTTAAAGTACTTTGGAGGAAAAAGCACTCAGATTGTACACCTCATAGATCATGCAAACTAGGCCATAAAAAAAGGCAAAAGAAAGTTCTCCAACTAAAAGTCCATGCTCGCCATTGGTCAGCACGGCCAAAATAAGTGTGCCCAGAGTTGTCTTTATAACACCTCAACACAAATTCATCTGTGCTCAGTCATGTCCCATCCTGGACGAGACATTTTCCTTTTATTTTCCGGCATTTTGCGAACAGTTAAATCCGTTTTGTAACTTGCTCTGAAGATTCGACCTCAGGAAGAGACCAATAGAAGCTCCGGCTCCACGCACTGAAGTTTTTGAACAGCATTCACTACAGCACCAATGTACTAATGCGAGTATCTGAATTAATTTAATGCATTTTAATTTGATTGTCTGAAGTGATTTTGTTGCTGGCTCTCAAAAGGTTTAACTCTTTGTAATCTTGCCTTTGTAGCAAATTAGCTCAAAAGGGAAATATTAATAATTATTCATAACTAATTATGATTATTCATTATGATCAATTATGAATATTTGAATCAGTTAATCAGGTTAACCTAATGTAGCTGCATTCAAACTACAATCAATCGATCTGTTCATCCTGTGAACACTCAATGTTGATTATTAATTGATTCTAAGAGAAGGATATTTCCCCTGACAGAAGATTAATCTTTCTGTCCCGTTTCCGGTACTTTTAAAAACATGTATAGGGTCAGAATCATTTAAGTGACAATTCACCTGCGTAGGCAGAGTCAGAACCAAACATGTATTGTGCACAAATTTTATTAACTACATCACGACCACATAACTAACTAACAAACACATACTGTACATACACACAAATCACGCGTACAGGGGTAAAAGGGGAAGTGAGAGTGAAACCGAAAGTGGGAACAGGAAATGGAGTTAAGTCAACAACCCGGAAGGAATCATTAGCATTCATTACAAAGCTCCTCTGTGGACAAAGGAGGTTCACAACTTTAACTAACTAGCAGCAATTTAGTATATCGTACGATACTTGCATTCTGCCTCAGAGATGGAAGACCGTCTGAATATACGGTTGCAGTAGAAAGTCCTGAGTTCGGTCCGATGGTGCTGAAGTTGCAATCGATGTCTTCAGTGTTGAATGAAGGAACGATAACAAGCTTGCATTGTTGCTGTCTTCTCTTTCTCATGTGAGCACATGGCCGGGCAGGGCCGAGGCCTACCGGCCTGGCCTGGGAGGCCAGGCCGCAGGAGCTGTCTTTGGAACAGTCGACGATAAGAGAGAGCTTGATCTTGTGATCAGTGATTTTTAAAGTGTGAAGATGTCACACCCTCTGGAGGTGACTGGGCCAATAAGGATTAGTTTCTTCGGAGGGAACTTTTATGACCCTTTGTTCTCTAGCAAGATATTTGCATAAGACATCATATTGGATGGATGAGAGAAGAACCTTCTAGATTCCTATTATACTTGATGTGTCAGAGTTAACAAAATGTAATGTAAATTAAGAGCTTGGGAGCGAAGATTGGAGTCCAGAGAGACCAAACGTGCTACCCATGTGATTATAGTTAGTCATAGTATGCAACTCTGAAACATTAATACAAAAAGTTCAAAAGAGAGAATTAATACATAGGTCAAACCCTATAAAAGGAAAATTATGAGAGGGAAAAATTGGATACACGTTTATGCATTTCTCAAGTGGTTATATATAGAATATATATAGGATTAAAACGGTTTATTTGTCCTTCTCAACAAGAATGAAGTCAGAGTCCTCTGCACATTCTTTACGGTCGTAAAACCCTATCAGATGGTGTCCATGGGGGAGGGTTCCCCAGACCTCAGAGTGAGTTTTTAGAGATTATTTGTTAAGTATGACAAATAATCGTGTCTGATTTGTCTCAGTCGTTACACCTTCTTTGACCAATCTCCTATCTTTCTTCACTTTTGTTATTATATTGTATGTTCTGCTTAGACTTAGTTGTGTGGAAGAAATTTTAATATTAAGGGATTTTTGCTATGAGCAGGAGCTGCTGTTCCTTTCTGATGTGAATAAATTTTTGAGATGTGGAAGAGCAGCTGGGGGACAAAAGGGACTCTGCCCATGACCTGGGGGTCACTCTGTCCTAAATCTAGGGTGTAACGCCTAAAAAGGTCATTCTGTATAGGTCTTATGTCATGGTACAGTGTCTTTTCTTTTTACCATGTGTGGAAAAGTACTGATGTTAAGAGATGTAGTGATTTTACCTTCGCCCATGCAAGGACGCTATGTAAAATAGAGATTGGTACTCACGTCACTGCTGACGTTGTGATTTTTGAATCACACGTCACTTAAGGTGCGGTTAAAGTACATCAGTTGACCACTTCCCCCTACTCTAGTTCAGGGCACCAGTCAAGGTCTGTTACCTTGGCAATATGAAAACACTCCCAACAGGAAGCTGTTCAGTAATTTGGAATTAATGTAAAGTGGTCAGCTGATTTATTTGAAAGATTGGTGAGATTCCTAACTTGTAGAGCCTTTTCTGTATTATCAGCACAAGGAAGAAACACGTGTAGTAAAATAAATTTTATTAACAAAAGATAGACAAGAATAACTAACACAACTACTAAATGAATACCATGAATGATAAAGGAATAAGGTGCATATGATACATAAAATACAAGTGATTAAGTTGGATGTGGCTATTGAAGAGTTACATTACCTTATGGAAAGATAAACTGTTTCTCTGTGAATAATAAGGTGGAGAACCTTATTATGCACCACACAAATAAACGAAAGATCATTTGTGATTTACTAACATCAGCTATATTACATCTAATGTGAATTAGAAAATCATATACTGATAATATAAAACAATGCCAAAGTCTCTGGAAAGAGGTTTGGTTAAGTGATTTTTATGTTCCACGTGGTTGGGTCCGATGATGATGACGTCTTCCACTGGTTGTGCTGGGTGACAATGCAGTGGGGAAAGGAGCCGGAATCTGTTTCAACTGCCTTGAACACGAAGCTCTGTGGGATGCTGATCTCCTGGAGCACCGAAGGGTCCTAAAATCTGGAACACGCAGATGAGGCCCTGGTGTAGGTGCAGAAGGTCCTTAACAATCTGGAACACGCAGACGACGGTACCTTGGAGTAAAGGTTTGCTCTCCTGAGCTTAACCTTGTTGCAAGTGTCTCTGTGTGTCTTCTGCCTCTCTGGGCCAGAGGCTCAGAACTTGATCAATCTGCTTTTGTCTCGCTGGAGTCGTTACGGTTTCGCTGGATGAAAACTCTGAACGTAGTGTTTGTTAATGTCTCTTTCCTCACAGGCTGGAGGCTCAGAACATGGTCGTCTCTTTTGCTGCCTCACAAGCTCTAGATTCAGATCATGGAATCTGTCGTTGTCTCACTGGATGAACCAGAGACTCAGAACGGGTGTATCTGTTATTGTCTCAGCTTCGCAGGCCGGGACTCAGAACTGGTGTATCTGTTATTGTCACAGCTTCGCAGGCCGGGACTCAGAACGGGTGTATCTGTTATTGTCTCAGCTTCGCAGGCCGGGACTCAGAACTGGTGTATCTGTTATTGTCACAGCTTCGCAGGCCAGGACTCTGTATAGTCCGTATGCAATATTTCCCAATGTCTTGTACTTTTGACGGTGTTAACAACAGTGTTACGTGAATGGGAATTTTCATGGAAATGATATGCAGATGAGGTTATGCATAGTAAAACTAGGTATTGTAAGCTCCATACATGGTGATTTCGGGGAGGAGACAGGGTGGAGATGCACGTACGGGCAATCTTCCACTGACTGGGATTTATAAAGGGATTTTTGCGCAGGTTCTGGTGTACGCATGGTTTTATAAATCTCATTTTTTTCTTGCGTACACCATTTTCAGATTTATGTTGTACGTTCACTTTTAGTGAGGTTTATAAGCAAAGTTTTATAAATGAGGCCCCAGGTGCTTCTGACTATTCACGGGGCTATGAAGGTAGCTGAAAGGGCCACTTGGATCCACGTCAGTCGCTGCAGAAAAGTCCGATCTACATCCGAGGAGGGGAGCGGGGAGTTTGAATGTTATTGTTTCAATATTCCAGATTACATTTAGAACATGCTTAAATGAGAAAGGCCGTAAAAGCACCTGAAAGGGTTAACAATTTATGGATTAAAAGGTTGACAAATCTGTGGGAAGATTGGGGATATTGGTTGTGGAATAATGTCTTGTTTTTGTATTGAAGTAGTAGGATTACTGGTGTTGATGTGTTTACTATGTATTTTTCATTGTGTATCCAGCTCAGAGACTGGTGAAGTTTAATGAGTCACTCCAAATGTTTGAAACACCTTCTTAAATTGAAGATATGTTTTTTGACGTGGGTGAAGATAAGGTCATAAAATTGAAGTCTTAAATAATTCCTTTTGAAGGAAAGATATAATAATAATTTTTATAACAAGCCCGGTGGCACCGCCAACCCGGTGGCTTCAAGGCAACTGTGCACGGTGGGCAAAATGAATTTAAACGGTGTCTCCAGTTGGAGACTGACCAGTTAGTTGAGTCAGATTATTCAATAACATTTTAAACAAAAAGAATGAAGTCTATACTGTGACAGAAATTAATCTTTGACGTTGTCTTAATATATATATTCAAATATAAAACTAAATAGTCAGTGAAATACAAATGAACTGGTTCTTTGCCTTTATTTCTTTATACAAATTTATAGAATAGAAGGGCTAAGAGATTTCCTATCCTATAATGCAGACAAAAGGAGACAGCAATGAAAGGGTTGAACCTGCAAGACCCTGAGAGAGGGGGGGGGGGGTATTCAGAAGAAATATTTTAAAGAAAACAAATATATTGATCTGAAATATAGCACATTCATTTTAAATTCAAGAAATTAACTGGTTCTATGCCTTTATTTTATTACTACACAGCAGAGGCTTACTGTTGAAATTAGACATACATAAATACTGTTAACATACATACTGTTAAAGAGTATAACCAAACATTTAATTTTACGGGTTGCCTTAAAGGCCTTTTTTTCTGTGTGTGTATGGTATGAATCAGAATCAGAAGAATCAGAATCAGAATCAGAAAGAGCTTTATTGCCAGGTATGTTTACACATACTAGGAATTTTTTTTAGTGACAGAAGCTCCACAGTGCAACAAGTGACAGCGACAAGACAAGACACAGATAATAAAAAGAATAAAGGAATAAAAATACAAATATACAAATATACAATATACAAATATACAATAAAGACAATTTTATGTACATTTTTATGTACAGTGCAAATATGAGATGTAAATAAGTGTAAATAAGTGTTTAAGAAAATGGTGTGTAGTAGTTTTGTGTGTCCAGTGTTTATCAACTGTTCATGAGGTGAATTGCTTGAGGGAAGAAACTGTTCTTGTGTCTGGTCGTTCTGGTGCTCAGGGCTCTGTAGCGTCGACCAGATGGCAACAGTTCAAAGATGGAGTGTGCTGGGTGTGAGGGGTCCAGAGTGATCTTCTTTGCCCTTTTTCTCACTCTGGATAAGTACAGTTCTTGGAGAGTGGGGAGGGTTGTAACAATGATTCGCTCAGCAGACCGGACTACCCTCTGTAGTCTTCTGAGGTCAGATTTGGTGGCTGAGCTAAACCAGACGGTAATGGAAGTGCAGAGGATGGATTCAATGATGGCGGAGTAAAACTGTTTCAGCAGCTCCTGTGGTAGGTTGAACTTCCTCAGTTGGCGAAGGAAGTACAACCTCTACTGGGCCTTTTTCACAATGGACTCAATGTGGTTGTCCCACTTCAGGTCCTGGGAGATTGTGGTGCCCAGAAACCTGAATGACTCCACTGCAGCCACAGTGCTGTTCATGATGGTGAGTGGGGGGAGAGCAGGGGGGTTTCTCCTGAAGTCCACGATCATCTCTACCGTCTTGAGCGTGTTGAGCTCCAGGTTGTTAAGACTGCACCAGACAGCCAGCTGTTCAACCTCCAGTCTGTAAGTAGACTCGTCACCATCCTGGATGAGTCCGATCAGTGTGGTGTCGTCTGCAAACTTCAGGAGCTTGACAGAGGGGTCTTTAGAGGTGCAGTCGTTGGTGTAGAGGGAGAGGAGCAGTGGGGAGAGAACACAGCCCTGAGGGGCGCCGGTGCTGATGGAGCGGGTGCAGGATGAGAATTTTCCCAGTCTCACTAGCTGCTGTCTGTCTGTCAGGAAGCTGGTGATCCACTGACAGACAGAGGTGGGCACGGAGAGCTGAGTTAATTTGGGGTGGAGAAGTGATGGGATGATGGTGTTAAAAGCAGAGCTGAAGTCCACAAACAGGATCCTCACATAAGTCCCTGGTCTGTCCAGATGCTGGAGAGCATAATGCAGTCCCATGTTGACTGCATCATCCACAGACCTGTTTGCTCGGTAAGCAAACTGCAGGGGGTCCAGTAAGGGTCCAGTGATGTCCTTCAGATAAGCCAGAACCAGTCTTTCAAATGACTTCATGGCCACAGACGTTAGAGCCACAGGTCTGTAGTCATTAAGTCCAGTAATTTTGGATTTCTTTGGGACGGGGATGATGGTGGAGCGTTTGAAGCATGAGGGGACTTCGCACAGCTCCAGTGATCTGTTGAAGATCAGTGTGAAGATGGGGGCCAGCTGGTCAGCGCAGGTTTTCAAACAGGCTGGTGAGACGCTGTCTGGGCCTGGTGCCTTTCTCCTTTTGTTCTTCCTGAACACCTGGCGCACGTCGTCTTCACTGAACTGAAGTGGAGGAGTGGGGGAGAGGGGGGTTGTTGGAGGTGTTAATGGTGGTCTTTCAAACCTGCAGTAGAACTCGTTCAGATCGTCTGCCAGATGTTGATTCTCCACAGTGCTGGGGGATGGTGTCCTGTAGTTGGTGATGACTTTCAGACCTTTCCACACTGAAGCTGTGTCATTAGAAGAGAATTGATTCCGAAGCTTTTCGGAATAATTCCTCTTAGTCACTCTGATCTCCTTTTCCAGTGTGTATTTGGCCTGCTTGTACAAGACTCTGTCCCCATTTCTGTGAGCATCTTCTTTGGCCTGACGGAGCTGGCTGAGTTTTGCAGTGAACCAGGGTTTGTCGTTATTGTATGTTAAATGAGTTCTGGTAGGAATGCACAAATCCTCACAGAAACTGATATATGATGTAACAGTCTCTGTGAGCTCGTCCAGATCGGTGGCAGCAGCTTCAAAAACACTCCAATCAGTCCATTCAAAACAGGCTTGTAAGGCCCGCTCTGTTTCGGTGGTCCATCTCTTTACAGTCTTTTCTACAGGTTTAGCTGATTTCAGTTTCTGCCTGTAAGTCGGTATGAGATGAACTAAACAGTGATCAGAGAGCCCCAAAGATGCCCGTGGGACAGAGTGATATGCATCCTTTATTACTGTGTAACAGTGATCCAGTGTATTACTGTCCCTGGTGGGACAAGTAACATGCTGTCTGTATTTTGGAAGTTCACGTGAGAGAATCGCTTTATTAAAGTCCCCGAGAATGATTAGAACAGAGTCCGGGTGTTGTTGCTCATTCTCTGTGATCATATCAGCGAGTAATTGTAAAGCTGAGCTCACGTGCGTTTGCGGTGGAATGTAGACGCTCGCCAGAATGAACGAGCAAAACTCCCGCAGCGAATAGATCGGCTTGCAGTTAATGAAGAGTGTTTCAAGATCTGGACAGCACATCTTCCTTAACACAGTTACATCTGAACACCACCTTTCGTTGATGTAAAAGCACGTCCCGCCGCCGCGCGATTTCCCCGTTGATTCAGCGTCGCGATCTGATCTAAACAGCCGAAAGCCTGGTAGACTTAACACGCTGTCCGGAATAGCGTCATTCAGCCAGGTTTCCGTGAAGCACAGAGCAGCCGAGTTTGAAAAGTCCTTGTTTGTCCGGGCGAGCAGAAGGAGTTCGTCCGTTTTGTTGGGTAGAGAGCGGAGATTCGCCAGATGGATGCTAGGCAGCGCCGTTCTCAATCCGCGCTGTCTGAGCTTCACGAGGACGCCGGCGTGCTTACCCCGTCTGCGCGTCCTGAAGCGTCTAAACAGCGCTGCCGCTCCGCCGACTACAACATTCAGCAAAACGTCTGAATAATCGAAAACCGGTAAAAGATTTTGTGGTGCTGAATGCTCAGCAGTTCATCTCTGGTGTAGCTGATCGCGTTTGAAAAACAAAAAACAGGAAAAACTAACAAAAACAGTACAAACACTGGAGAGCTAAGCACTGAGGCTGCCATCCACGGCGCCATCTTAGATCTATGGCGATAGTTGATGATAGTATGATGATAGTTTCTCTCAAATGCAACAGTAAAATGTTCACTAAGGGCCCTATGATTTCGCGAAATGGAATCGCGAAATTCATTCATAATAAAAGGAATTTATTTTTTAAGGGGGAACTTTTTTTTAAATTTTCAAAAGCAAGTTGGTACACTTCAATTAAATCGCGATATGGAGTAGTATATGTTAACATTAAACGGTAAAAATACTATTAAAATATGAATCCATGTTTTGTGTGTGAATGAATTGTTCAGCAGTAAACCGCGTGCCTGCCACATTCCTCCTAACAATCCGCGTTACACAGTAAAAAATCAAATGTCCCTGCATTTTCTACAAAAAGCACGTTCAACACGGACACGCAGACACCCACTAATACAGCATTTAGTCAACAAACTACTTACTTTAGTGATATGAAAACATACTGTAGTGTACTGTATAACATACCGCTTTTAAATCCGCTTTTGAAGTGTCCAGTTCTGTGAGCGCGCAGCCTGACATCAAAACAAACTGAACGAGGCTTCAGTGATAGTTTAATCAGAGAGCGCCTCTAGAGGTCACTCTTGTACCGCACTCTCCTCAGCCGCTCCAGCAACGGACGCGACCCAGAAAATGAAATCAAGCGCGGTTGTGCAGCACTTGTTTGTACATGCTTGCTCGCAGTCTGTGTACTTCGGACTTTATTTTGTAAATTTGTAAAAAACAAACAAACTCAGAATTGTATCTAACCTTGTTTAAAAATAACCATAGTGCCATCTTTTGGTTATTATTAAATTTCTTTTTTATTTCTTGTGCTTAAACAGATCGTTATTGTGCTTATTTTTAAGTTAAACATACTATATTGATTAAAAAAAAACGTTTGAATTTCTTATTCAATGTTAGTGTTATTGTATATAGAAATAAACAGTGTATAATTCAGAGGAGAATATTGTTTAGTGTCAGGAATTATCATTGGGTGTCATCTCAAAAATAGGTATATGCTGCCCTCTAGTGCTCATAAATATATGACACTGTTTCCCTTCATTTTAATTTACACATATAATCCGCAGTCTGTTTGGTAATGAACCTGGATGAATTTAAAATGAAAATACAAATTTCAAATCAATATATTTGTTTTCTTTAATATGTTGTATTTTGAGATGACACACAATGATAATTTATGACACTAAACAATATTCTCCTCTGAATTATACACTGTTTATTTCTATATACAATAACACTAACATTGAATAAGGTTTTTTTTAATCAATGTAGTATGTTTAACTTAAAAATAAGCACAATAACGATCTGATTATGGACAAGAAATAGCTTTAAGTACAACAAATTGTATTATAATCAATGTTTTTCCCATACTCTATTGGCATGTATATTTAGTTATAAAAGACTATTTTTTGTCACGTTTAGATTTTAATTTTTGTTTTTGCTTAAAATGTTTTTGTCAGTATCATTACTCCAGTCTTCAGTGTCACATGATACCTCACAAATCATTGTAATATGCTGATTTATTATCAACGTTAAAAATATTATTTTATATTAAAATTAGAAATCTATCATTATGTGGGTTTTTTTTTTTTAAATTAAATTAACAATTCATCAGAGGTGTAATGTAAAGCAGGAATAATACTTCGTTACCGTACTTGAGTATTTTTGGGGAAAATCTGGACTTGAGTATTTATATTTCTGTCAACTTTTACTTTTACTCCACTACATTTCTTAAATAAAATGTATACTTTTACTCCGATACATTTCCCCAAAGCATTTTTGTTACTTAATACAAAATAAAAAAGGAAGAACACAGATCACAAGCAAGCATGTGCAAACAAGTGCTCGCACAAGCGCACTTGATTTCATTTTCCGGGTTAAGTTTGTTGCTGGAGCGTCTGAGAAGAGTGCGGCATATTTTTCATATCACTAAAGTAATTAGTTTGTTGACTAGACGCT
Organism: Zacco platypus; assembly: GCA_038088235.1. Taxonomy (NCBI): domain Eukaryota; kingdom Metazoa; phylum Chordata; class Actinopteri; order Cypriniformes; family Xenocyprididae; genus Zacco; species Zacco platypus. The sequence continues at coordinate 20,025,042 of CM076084.1, forward strand.
GCATTAGTGGAGAACAGCAGTGTGTTTGCCGTTGAGGCTGAGAGTTTGCTGATGTTAGTAGTAACGTTACCTCAAGCGGTTCAAACAATGTGACAAAAACACCAACTGTTTAATGTCACGATTGTTACCCTCTATTTGCATTAGTTTATATCCATTTGTTTGATTTTATGCATTCGTTATCCAACGAAGATGCATATTTAAATTGTATCCTAATCCTGCAGTCGACAGAAACATAAATCAGAAATGTGTTCGATTTCAGTTTTTTTTATCGCACTTTAACACATATTTCATCAAGTGTTCTAAAATAGAAGCCAATAACGAGTGAAAGTATACATATAATATGCCTTTGTGCATAAATATGGCCATTTTTTAAACATGTTTGTTTGGATTTATGTGAAATGGAAACACTTATAGAGTGTCCATTTGTGACAATAAAGGTTAATGAAATCGTTGTTCATTGTTAATTTCAATATTTACATTTTAACATTTTAAAGTTGCCTCTTACATTAATTATAATGCACTATGAATTAACATGAATGATCAAGGTATAATTAATATATTAGTATTTTTTTATATTTAAAACTTACAATAAACAATTTGCCTTTTTTTAATTCAAAGCAAACAAAACAAGAAAGAGTTAAAACAATCTTGCTGCTCAAGGTGTGTATAGAAATTTTTTTACTAAGATTTTCTGCTCCTTTTGTATTTTGCATTTACTTGTACTTTTACTTTCAATACTTAAATATGTTTAATATAAAAAAATACTTTTCATACGTCAGTACAAAAAATATCACTTACTTTAAAACTTTTACTCAAGTAATATTCTAAACAGTGACTTCTACTTCTACCAAAGTCATTTTCTGGTAAGATATCTGTACTTTTACTCAAGTATGGCTTTCCTTTTATATTTACCCATTTGAAATGCCTATTGCCCACCATGCACAGTTGCTTTGAAGCCACCGGGTTGGCGGTGCCACCGGGCTTGGGCCCGTCATCGCTGCTTGCAGCTATATTTAGGGCCCAAGCCCTGTAAGGGCGAAGGCCCTATTGTTTTCCTTAGGATTCTTATTCTTATTATTATTATTATTATTTATTATTATTTTTTATTCAAGGTTTTTGGCACTTTTGGGGCCCTTAACATGCACGAAAACTCTTGAAACTTTGCACACGCATTGGAACCTGCGGCCATTAGGGCGTCACAGAGGCTGGGACCCGGGCGTGGCAGGGGGGCTCGACAGCGCCCCCTTGAATGGGGTCCAAAAACTTGGTCCATATATCAAACACGCTTGCACGTATTGGTACAAAACTTGGTAGACATGAAGAACTCATCGGCACTGACAACTTTCGTGCTCTAAGTTGTACGCCACCTCAACAGGAAGTGAGCTATTATGGGTTGTTTGAAAAGCGCATGCTCTGGAATTTGATATACTCCTCTTAGGCGCTTAATCCGATCACCACCAAACTCGGTCAGCATGAAGACAAGACATTGATGACGCAAAATTGCCAGGGGATTTTTGATATCTCAAACGGTTTGCCCGTGGAGAGGCAACGAATTTATGGCGAGAAAACATAAACAGAAAGTGTGTTATAACGTCTGCATACATTCATTGATTTTTATGAAACTTCACCTGTGTGTTCGTTGTAGGAGGCCGAGTACATGGATGTGACTATTGTGAGTCAAAGATATAGCGCCACCAATTGGCAGCAGGAAATGTGTCACTTTCAAAATGCTTTGAGATCACCCTCTTATTTTTACCCGATTTGCTTCAAACTTCTTCATTATAATGTCCAAACATTTCAGATGTAGACATGTGAATGTCTTTGTGATATCTTAAATATTGTTGCCATGGCAAGACGTCAAACTTTAATAATATTCTTGGGTGTTTTTGAGGCTCTTAACATGCTTCAAATTGCATGAAACTCGACACACACGTGAATATTGTCATCTAATAGACATGGGCAAAGCTTTAAAAATGGGCGTGGTGGAGGGGCTCTGTAGCGCCATCTTTTGACAAAAGTTGTGGGGTTAGTTTAACCTACAGTCACCAAACTCGGCACACATATTGTTCTAATTTAGCCAGACAACTTTCTAATTTACAGTAATTAGCTCCGACCAACAGGAAGTCAGATATTTTGGTTTGAATATGGCTATTTTGAATAATCAAGCTCTGAATTTTTAAAAAACGGTCTCGTGGCTCCCTCTAGTGGACAGAACTGTTCACTCATAGAAGCACACGAGCCCCGAGTTTAGAACAACCGCTTTCGTTTTACAACTCACGACAGTCTTCGTTTACATGTCATTTCATTCATTAAAACTTTCAAGCGATTGTATAATATACAAGCAAAGAAACACATGACTGTGTTAATGTGTTGACGCTGTGTGGCATCTGTGCAAACTTCATTTCCTAATGGATTAAACAAAGAGCCGCGCGTCATTTCTCTGAAAGCGAGTGATCACAACCTAATAATGATCGCGCCCAGTTATACAAATAACTTTACACATGCAGTGATTTTAAGAAATAAAATTAAAATATAAACTTCTGCAAATAACCAATAAAAAACTTCTGCACATGATGACAACATACTGAAGATGCTGAAGACATTCCAGCGATTCTACAATATAAACACATGAAAGAGAGAGATCGCGTAGAGAGCGCATCAAGAGCACATCAAGTAGAGATCGCGAGCCGTGTTTGCAGTTTCATGATGTCTGTGAATGATCACGAACTCATTTACATGTGATTTTTTCATGTTCTTTTCATTCCTTTGTTTGAATTTTTATGTGTATGACTGTTAATGTGTTGACGCTGTGTGGCATCTGTGCAAACTTCGTTTCCTAACGGATTAAACAAAGAGCCGCGCGTCATTTCTCTGAAAGGGAGTGATCACGAAATCATGAAAGCTCATGTTTTTAAACCTTATTCATTAAAGTATTCAAGCGATTAGACAAGATTCGATCACAAGAACATATTAAAAATCTTCAATTACAGTTTGGAAGATTTATGCAGGGATTTTAAAAAATACAATTAAAATATAAACTTCTGCAATTAACTAATAATAAACTTCTGCACATGATGACTACATACTGAAGATGCTAAAATTGCGAACGATTATAGTACATCTCAAATGGTGTTGCCAATGCGAAGGTTTAAATTAAGAACAAAAAGGGAATTTGGAAGTTGTCAATTATTCATTAATAATTGAAATATACACACCTAATTTCTATATTTAATACCGATTCCATTCCATTCCAGCGATTCTACAATATCCACAAGTTTCCTACGCCCCATGAGGCCTTGCGTCAAAAGTGGGAGTGTCTTCCGGTTCGAAGTAAACAAGCGGGACGTAACACTCATTCATTCAACACTTGTCAACAGTGAAAGTCATTCAGTAAAATATAGCGATCCAAACCGGTTAACGATGTGGGAACACAAACTCAACGAACTTAAAAAGGGTGAAATAATAGTACCTTTACCCTCTGTGGTAGATGGTTGGGAGGATGACATGAAGAAGTGGCCTCGTATTACGTATGGTAGCATTTTTAGTTATTTTGTAGCTTCAGTAGCTTGTGATGGTAAAGCGATGAGCAATTTGAAAAGCTCAGAGGCGTATCAGTATCTACACAGTGATAAAGTCGGCCGGGTGTTGTTTAAGGATCTCGGAAACGACCTTGTTTATCTAAAAGCGGACATCGAGCCGAGCCAGAGCCTGCACATATCACATCACAAAGCTTGGGTGTTAGCGTCAGTGACAGGTGAAGTTCAGACAGCGGGTTGTTCATGTATTGCAGGGCAAGGACGCTCTTGTAGTCATGCAGCAGCACTTTTGTGGAAGGTCAGTAAAGTAAGAAAAATTAAGGGCACAAAAATTGTTTATTGTATTGTGATATTTTTAACTACCTAATAAATGCACTAAACTGAAATGTTTACTGTGTGTCATTCATGTTCTGCATATGTTGCTTCACAGTAGCCTTCACTTTAAATCTTTAGTCTAAGACTGTATGATAAAATTGAATCTAATTCAATTTAGGTTGAGAATGCAGTCAGGCAGGGCAAGACAGGGGTGGCATGCACTGATGTGCAAAGGAAGTGGAATTCTGGTGTGAAGAAGAATGTAGGGATGAGGAAGGTGAAGGACATTAATTTTAACCATCACAGACCATATCATACATATCCAGGCCCATCAGGAAGTTCTGTGCAAGAATCAACATCCTCCCCCCAAATTTTTAAGAACCACAGAGAGTTCATATCCCACAGCAATTCATCAGTGATGGCCCCACTGTTTCAGCTCAAGACAAATGGTCTTCTTCAGTTGAGTTACAGAGCAGATGTAGACAGTAGCAAGGCAGGCCCCAGCAAACATGATCCAGCCCACAGTACACTCTGTCATACTGAACACAGCACAACACTAACCTGTCTAAAGTGCACAAAGTTTTATGAGGCCTACATCAAAGTGTCCCCTGCACAAGCGGCTATACTGATGGAAGAAACCAAGATGCAGAGTGCTTCACAGTTATGGCATGATGCTAGAAAGCTGCGTCTAACAGCCAGCACAGCTAAACGAATCCCAAAACGAAGCACCACAGATCCCCAAAAATATCTAAATGAGCATCTGTACCCAACGTTCACCGGCAATACAGCAACACAGCATGGCAAAGAAAATGAGAGAAATGTCATCACACTCATGGAGAGCATTCTGTTGAGAAGAGGGGCCTGGTTGTGCACCCTGATCATCCTTGGTTGGGAGCCAGCCCAGACGGGATCCTTGATTCAGCACAACTCCTTGAGATCAAGTGCCCCTTCAAAAGTTCCATGTCACTGGCAGAATTTCTTGAACGGCCAAATGGTGACATCAGAAGATTAGGTGATGGACAGTACCTAATTCATCCCAAAGGAAAAGATGGATACTACCTCCAGGTGAATAATTTTTTTTTTTTTCCCCAAGAAAGTAGATTAGCTCTATTATTAGACAAACATTGCATTTTAATTAATTATTTTAATTAATTATAAATAATTAATTGATTATACAGATTCTTCTTACCAACATGCACTCTTAATCCTTCTTTCAGACACAATTGACCATGATGTGTCTGGGCCTACAGAGCTGCAAGCTGGTCATCTGGACACCAAGTGAGGACATTGAATTGGACATTCCATTTGACAAGAACTACATAGATGCTCAAGTGCAACAGCTGCAGAATTTCTACTTTTTGCACATGCTACCTAGGTTGGCTGATGATTTTGCTGACAAGAAGTTAAATCTCTGCCCAACATACCTGCAGATGTTTAATGAATAGTTAGGGGAGGGTTTACACTATACAATCAGTTTTAGTACATGATTTTCTGAAGAAATAGACCTACACAAAGACAGTGTAATGCTGTCTCACCAGTACATTTTTTTTTTTAAAAAGTTAATTTTCCAGTTTTCAAGACCTGTTCCAATTTTAAAATTTTAAGGCATGGTGACAGCTGGTTGTGAGCTGACAAACAACAAAATAATAATAAAAAAAATTACACACTTAGTCATTGTGCTTTGGAGTTTATTTATAATAATAAATGAATGTGCCATTTGAATACATTAATGACACATTTGATTGGCAGTGGTATTCAGAACATTTCATTAAATAAAAAGTAATAACAGGTACAATTCCAACATGGAAAACATTAAGTAAAAACATGAACATATAATCAGCTAAATCTAATTTTCAAGTATTTATTGTATTTTTCACAAAACCTGTTGAGTATGTTTATGCAGTACAGTCACTACACATCTTACCTAACCCTAACTTATTTACATCCACCACTTAGACACCATATCTCACAGAATCTACATGACTAAACCTATGTTTTAGAAATAAGCTCCCCTCGCATATTTACAAGTGCTGCACAGATTCTTAGTATTTTGTCGATTTTAGGGACAAAATGAATGGGCACAGTTTGAGAGAGGATCCTGTATACCTTGAGACGCCTGATTGCTCGCTCAATATGAATGCGAACATTAGCAATGCGCCTTGTGCGTGTGACCTGCTCATTTGTCAACTGGCATTTCTTGCGAGTAAAGGCTGGCATGATCAAACGAACATTCCGTTCCTCTAGCAGATCTCTGATGGTGAAGCCACGGTCCGCCATCACCTCATCTCCAGCACGCAAATGGTCGAGAAATCCAGAGTTCTGTGTGATGAATCTGTCGCTACATTTGCCACCATATGCCTCTGAAATATACATAACAATTCCAGACGGAGCAGTTGCTACTAGATACTTGACAGTGTTGCTAGCATAGTAGTGACTGTAAGATTCCGTTCTTGAGTCTAGATTTTTAGCTTTCTGCAAGATACTTTCTGTACAGTCAATTACACATGTTGTGTTTGGAAAATTGTCCATAAAAACCTGCGGCAAAGTGGCCTTTATTGTTTCGCGAGGTAACCATGGAATGAGATCTTGGGTGTGCTCAGCCATCACATCTATCCAGAATTTCAGTGTTTTACTGACCTGACCAGGTGACATTTTAAAGCGTCTTGCTAGATCAGCTATAACAAAGTTCTGTCTGAGCTTCATCAATGTCAACAGGATTTGGTCCTCTGCTGGCAATGCTGATGATGTGGGAGCAAAACGTTGCAAGCAAGACACAAGGGTTTTGAATTCAAGTAGTGGAATCCCTGTGTACAGCAGACAGTCTTCATCGTTTTTCAATACACCATCTGCAACAGGCAGTGACCTGGAGGATGGTGCAGCTGTCATACCACATGTGATGGTAGTGCCTTTGGAGTAGGTGTGGTCCTCCACTGCTGGGTCTGACCACTGTGTTTGGGCATCATGGAAAGTCGGAGAGGTAGGATCTGGCTCCCCAGAAACCTCCATCACATCAGGCTCATCTGCAGGGAATACATCAAGTACATATTTAGCAGTGGCAGTCCATGGTTTTTGTGTTTAGTCCTTCAATGATGATTTGTTTGGTAACGTTTACAATACAGGTGCACTAATATGCATTAAATAACGGTTAACTAATGCATAGTTAGAATGTATGACTCATCAAGAACTAAACCATTTATTAATAATTACTGCATCAGCTAGTAATTAAATGGCATTTTATGTATTAATTCCCTAATAACATATATTAACTAATGATGTAAATTCATGTTAATTTCCATAATGGTCAAAGCTATGTACTTCAACTTTCAGTTGTCTGCTTTAATCATTAGCCAATTTGCAAAGGTATCATTATGTTATGACTTTACTTGAGGCACAGGACTATTAACTAATTGTTATGTAATATGTCATTGTGGTTATGGATTTTGAATTAGTTTTTAATAGTTCATTTAGTTAGTTATTCATGTGGTAAAAACATCAGGCCACCTGTCTACCACCATGGCAGACAGTTTTTCTTATATTAAAAATAAGTAATTAAAGAATAGTTAAGGTATTTTTTAGAAAAAGAAAGAAAGAAAAAAACTGTATAAACAAATCTAGCAAGCTAGTTGACATTACATTAATGTTACGTTACCTGTTGTTGTGACATGTCGAGTCCTGGGCCGGCGTCTCTTCTCCGGTGGCTTCTCGTAGCCAAGAAAGAGCGTTGGGTACGGGTTATCTTGTGTTGGCTTCTTGTCAACGAAGTGAAATGAACAAACAAACAGATGTTTGGGGGGGGGTTTTAAATTTAAATTCTTTAGCCATATTCTTTTAGCTTCGTCGTCATTTGGGAGGCGGTGGAAACCGTACCATCGCTGGCAGGAGCACTCTCCTTTGGTTTTCGGCTTGTGTTCAAAACACTCCCGTTTTAGCCACTGCATTAGTTTCGTCCGATTGTATGTACAGCCACGCACAGCACATGTTGTCCCTGAGCGCCTTAAAGACATATTTTGCAACTTTACAACTAAATAATGCGTTAAATACGTTTTCCTCCTCGCTAACTACCATACAAAATACCGCCGTTTTATACTACTTCCGCCGCCTCACCGGAAGCTATACCCACGTTCTTTTTTACAGTAGCGCCCCGCGGAAACAGGTGGATACAAGCAAATAAACACATATAGACTTTCCTGTAGAAATCGCGAGCCTTGACAGTTTGATGATTTCTGTGAGAGTGATCACGAAATCATTTACGTGTTTTTTAACCTTGTTCATTCCAGCGATTACACAACATTTAATCACAAGAATGTTTTAAAGAGCTTCAATTATAGCTTGGAAGATTTTCTGTCACACAAAGAAACGCGCAGCGTCTTCTAATAATGATTGCGCCCAGTTATACAAATAACTACATCACATGCAGGGATTTTAAAAAATAAAACTAAAATATAAACTTCTGCAAATAAATTGTATTTGGATTGTTATCGTTTATATTACATTCGTGCTCTCCTCATACATTGCACGCACACACATTCAGACAGTTCACAAGCTCTAACAGTTCTCTGTGTTTTAGTCTGGCAGGTTTAACCCTTTCATTGCTGTGTCCCCTTGTCTGCATTATAGGATAGGAAATAGGAAGGATAGGAAGGCATAGAACCAGTTCAGTTGTAGTGCACTAACTATATGGTTCTATATAATTAGTTTAATAATATGATTAAAAATAGCGTTAAATACCTTAAGATAAATTCAATGGAACCTGGATGAATTTAAAATGAATGTACTATTTTTCAGATCAATATATTTGTTTTCTTTAAAATATTTTTTTCTGAATATCTCTCTCTCTCTCTCTGGGTCTTCCAGGTTTAACCCTTTCATTGCTGTCTCCTTTTGTCTGCATTATAGGATAGGAAATCTCATAAAAATGAAGGCATAGAACCAGTTCAGTTTTAGTGCACTGACTATATGGTTCTATATAATTAATTTAATAATATGGTTAAAAATAACGTAAAATACCTTAAGATAAATTCAATGGAACCTGGATGAATTTAAAATGAATGTACAATATTTCAGATCAATATGTTTGTTTTCTTTAAAATATTTTTTCTGAATATCTCTCTCGCTCGCTCTCTCTCTCTCTCTCTCTCTCTCTCTCATGGTCTTGCAGGTTTAACCCTTTCATTGCTGTCTCCTTTTGTCTGCATTATAGGATAGGAAATCTCTTAGCCCTTTCTCTTCTATAAATTTGTATAAAGAAATAAAGGCAAAGAACCAGTTCATTTGTATTTCACTGACTATTTAGTTTTATATAATTAGTTTAACAATATAATAAGATAAATTCAGCTGAATATTTAACACTTTGAACTGCTAATGATAACTTTGCTATGATATGATCGCTTTTAGTTAGTATTATATTGAATAATCTGACTCAACTTACTGGTCAGTCTCCAACTGGAGACACCGTTTAAATTCATTTTGCCCGCCGTGCCCAGTTGTCCTTAAACCACCGAGGTGGCGGTGCCACCGGCTTGGGCCCGCACATCGCTGCTAGTTAGGGCCCAAGCCCTGAAAGGGCGCAGGACCCTATTGTTTTTCTAAGGATTATTATTAGGGCCCAAGCCCTGAAAGGGCTTGCAACAGAAACTATTGACGCTCTCTTTTCCAACACTCTAGACTCTGTTGCTCCTTTGCGCTTAAAAAAGATTAAGGATATTAGTCCAACGCCATGGTATAACGAGCACACTCGGGCCCTTAAGAGAGCAGCAAGAAAAATGGAGCGCAGCTGGAAGAATTCAAAACTAGAAGTTTTTCGGATTTCATGGAGAGAGAAAATGATGGAGTACAGAAAGGCCATGAAAACCGCTAGATCTGCTTATTTTTCAAATCTTTTAGAAGATAATAAACACAACCCTAAGTATTTATTTAATACAGTGGCTAAATTAACGAGAAATACAGCCTCAACTTCTGATGTTTCCAAACAGCACAGCAGTAATGACTTTATGAACTTCTTTACTTGCAAGATTGACAACATTAGAGAGAAAATTATAGCCATGCAACTGTCTACTACAGTATCACATCAGACAGTGGATTGTAGTATCCCTGAGGAAAAATTCCATTCATTCGCTGTTATAGGAAAGGAAGAATTGTCTAAACTTATTAAATCATCAAAATCAACAACATGTATGTTAGACCCTATACCGACTAAGCTATTGAAAGGGATGCTTCCAGAGGTCATAGATCCTCTTCTTAAGATCATTAATTCATCTTTATTACTAGGTTACGTACCAAAAAATTTTAAGCAGGCTATTATCAAACCTCTTATTAAAAAACCACAACTTGATCCTGGTGAATTAGTCAATTACAGACCGATTTCCAATCTACCTTTTCTGTCAAAAATACTAGAAAAGGCAGTATCATCTCAACTTAGTTCCTACTTGGAAAGAAATGGTATCTGTGAGGATTTCCAGTCAGGATTTAGACCGTACCATAGTACTGAGACTGCTCTCATTAGAGTTACAAATGATTTGCTCTTATCATCAGATCGTGGTTGTATCTCTCTATTAGTGTTACTAGACCTCAGTGCTGCTTTTGACACTATCGACCACAATATTCTTTTGAATAGACTAGAAAATTATGCTGGAATTAGTGGAAATGCATTGGCATGGTTCAAATCATACTTATCTGACCGTTATCAGTTTGTAGTAGTAAACGAAGAGATGTCATTTCGATCACAAGTTAAACATGGAGTACCACAAGGCTCAGTTCTAGGACCGTTGCTTTTCACTCTGTACATGCTACCCTTGGGAGATGTCATTAGGAAGCATGGCATTAGCTTTCACTGTTACGCTGATGATACTCAGCTCTATATTTCCTCGCGCCCCGACGAAACCGACCAATTCTCAAAATTAACAGAATGCGTAGCTGATATAAAAAATTGGATGACTAGTAATTTCCTACTACTAAATTCAGAAAAAACAGAGATTCTAATTATTGGACCAAAAACTTCTGCACATAATAACCTAGAATACTGTCTAACACTTGATGGCTGCTCTGTTAAGTCGTCTTCGTCAGTTAGGAACCTGGGTGTTCTCTTTGATACCAATCTTTCATTTGAATGCCACATTTCTAGCATATGTAAAACCGCATTCTTCAATCTTAAAAACATATCTAAATTGCGACATATGCTCTCAATGACAAATGCGGAACAGCTAGTTCATGCGTTTATGACCTCGAGACTAGATTACTGTAATGCTCTACTGGGTGGTTGCCCTGCTCGCGTGATAAACAAATTACAGCTGGTCCAAAACGCAGCTGCTAGAGTCCTTACTAGAACCAGGAAGTATGAACATATTAGTCCGGTTCTGTCAAAACTGCACTGGCTCCCTATTAAACATCGTATAGATTTTAAAATCTTGCTAATTACTTACAAAGCACTAAATGGCTTAGCTCCCCAGTACCTGAGTGAGCTTTTAATGCATTATAGTCCTTCGCGTCTATTACGATCTCAGAATTCTGGCCAGTTGTTAATACCTAGAATATCAAAATCAACCGCGGGCGGTAGATCCTTTTCCTATTTGGCACCTAAACTCTGGAACAATCTTCCTAGCATTGTTCGGGAAGCAGACACACTTTGTCAGTTTAAATCTAGACTAAAAACGCATCTATTTAACCTGGCATACACATGACGCACTATAAACTCTTGTCCTCATATCCGTTAAAGGATTGTTAGGCTGCATAGATCAGGTCAGCCGGAACCGGGAACACTTCCTATAACACCAGATGTACTCGTTACATCGGAAGAAGAATGGCGTCTACGCTAATTTTTTGTCTCTCTGCTTATCCCGAGGTTTACCAATTAACATGATTGGCTGGATCCGGGCTGTGTCCGGGTCGGACGGGGAACCTGTGCCTGTGTGCGGCAGCAGTGTGGCCCTGTGGTGTCGGCGGAGACCGTGTGAACGAGCTCATCCTTTGTGAAGACCCTACCGACTCATCAGCCAGCGGCACATATCCCAACAAACCGTCCCATATCGGCGTGATCAAAAAGATCTTAAATTAGATGGAACTAGATTAAATATTTTGACTGTTGCGATTCCAAATCAGTTTAATGACCTGTAACTCTGCCTGAGTATCGGACAAGTGTTCACTGTTGGCCAGAGGAGAACTGGCCCCCCAACTAAGCCTGGTTTCTCCCAAGGTTTTTTTCTCCATTTGTTGGAGTTTTGGTTCCTTGCCGCTGTTGCCTTTGGCTTGCTTAAGTTGGGGACACTTGCTTGATATTCAGCAGTGTTTTTGATATGCCTGTATTGGCGCCGTTGTATGCGAACTGATCTGAGCCGGACGATTACGTCACTGTTTTCTCCAGTGCTGCTATACCTAAATTACCTAGACTAATAACTATTGATCTTTGCAACGGAATGAACCAATAATATATAGAATAAGCTGCACAATGACACCATTTTCTTATTAATGTAAAGCTGCTTTGCCACAATTTGCATTGTAAAAAGCGCTATATAAATAAAGATGACTTGACTTGACTATTGTTTTCCTTAGGATTATTAGGGCCCAAGCCCTGAAAGGGCGCAGGACCCTATTGTTTTTCTAAGGATTATTATTAGGGCCCAAGCCCTGTAAGGGCGAAGGCCCTATTGTTTTCCTTAGGATTCTTATTCTTATTCTTATTATTTATTATTATTTTTTATTCAAGGTTTTTGGCACTTTTGGGGCAATTCAAACGGTTTGCCCGTGGCGAGGCAATGAATTTATGGCGAGAAAACAGAAACAGGAAGTGTGTTATAACGTCTGCATACATTTATTGATTTTTATGAAACTTCACCTGTGTGTTCGTTGTCGGAAGCCAAGCACATGGATGTGACTATTGTGTGTCAAAGATATAGCGCCACCAATTGGCAGCAGGAAATGTGTCACTTTCAAAATGCTTTGAGATCACCCTCTTATTTTTACCCGATTTGCTTCAAACTTCACCAGAACAATGTCAAGACATGGCGAATGTAGACCTGTAAAAAGATCTTATATATTCGAAACACTGTTGTCATAGCAACAGATCAAAGTGTCAGATCAAAATATTTGTTTTAGATGGTTTTGAGATTCTGGGCATCTTTCAAATTGGATGAAACTCAGGCACTTTTGGGGCCCTTAACATGCTCGAAAACTCTTGAAACATTTCACACATATTGGAACTGGCGGCCATTAGGAAATCACAGAGGCTGGGACCCGGGCGTGGCAGGGGGGCTCGACAGTGCCCCCTTGAATGGGGTCCGAAAACTTGGTCCATATATCAAACACGCTTGCACATATTGGTATGAAACTCGGTAAACATATACAACTCATCGGGCCTGACAACTTTCGTGCTCTAAGTTGTTCACCGCCTCAACAGGAAGTGAGCTATTATGGGTTGTTTGAAAAACCCATGCTCTGGAATTTGATATACTCCTCCTAGGCGCTTAATCCGATCACCACCAAACTCGGTCAGCGTGAAGTCAAGACATTGATGATGCAAAATGTCCAGTGGATTTTTGATATCTCAAACGGTTTGCCCGTGGCGAGGCAACGAATTTATGGCGAGAAAGCAGAAACAGGAAGTTTGTTATAACGCCTGCATACATTCATTGATTATTTTGAAACTTCAGCTGTGTTTTCGTTGTAGGAGGCCGAGCACATGGATGTGACTATTATGAGTCAAAGATATAGCGCCACCAATTGGCAGCAGGAAGTGTGTCACTTTCAAAATGCTTTGAGATCACCCTCTTATTTTTACCCGATTTGCTTCAAACTTCTTCATTATAATGTCCAAACATTTCAGATGTAGACATGTGAATGTCTTTGTGATATCTTAAATATTGTTGCCATGGCAAGACGTCAAACTTTAATAATATTCTTGGGTGTTTTTGAGGCTCTTCACAAAAATGGTCTCGTGGCTCCCTCTAGTGGACAGCACGTGTATCGCATATCTGTTCACTCAGAGAAGCACGCCCGTGTTTGATAGTTTGATGATGTCTGTGAATGATCACGAGCTCATTTGTGTTTTTTAAACTCATAAGTTAAAATATTCCAGCGATTACGCAAGATTTAATCACAAGAATGTATTAAAAAGCTTAATTTGAGTTTGGAAGTTGTTCTGTGACAATTATAGACGCGCCGCGTCTGAGAACGATCGCGTCCGAAGCTCGTTCTTTCTCGGGTCTTTCAGAATCTTTTTAATATTCCTTTCAATTCTTTGAAATTGAAGTTTGAATTTTTATGTGTATGACTGTGTTAATGTATTGACGCTGTGTGGCATCTGTGCAAACTTCGTTTCCTAATGGATTAAACAAAGAGCCGCGCGTCATTTCTCTGAAAGCGAGAGATCGTGACCGCGTGAAAGCCACTTGATTTTAAGTGTTTTTAAACTTTATTCTTTAAAACATTCAAGCGATTAGACAAGATTCGATCACAAGAACATAGAAAATTTTCCAAACTGTAAAAGAAGCTTTTTAATGTCACACAAAGAGACACGCAGCGTCTGATCGCGCCCAGTTATACAAATAACTTTACACATGCAGTGATTTTAAAAAATAAAATTAAAATATAAACTTCTGCAAATAACTAATGTCGTTTGTCTGTTATTATCACAGTGACAGCCACAGGTGAAAGCAAAGATATTTATTCTTAACAGAGCTCGTGTGACCCAAGCAACATCACACACATGAACATAGCGCCCGCGAGTTCGCACATGCGCACCGGGGTCCAAGGACATTCTTAAAGAACCCAACACATGTTTAAGGTGCATTACATTAGAACACACAAACTGTATTTCTGAACAGATCATTTATGACAATGATCTACATCCCCTTCCTTTAGCTGAAACCTCCTAACAAAAGGGAAGAAAACATATTTAACAATGAACAATATTGCAGCATGACAATGATGTGATCAATAGCCAAGAATTTGAATAGCATCCGTTATAACATTGTATCAACTGCAGTGAATGACAGAATGATAACGGATACAAATCTCCGGGTGATCTCTGTATGCATGAAGAAAACACCTTAACAAAGAATTACACTGGCAACGTGGAAATGGCCATAATAAACATGTTTAGCAGGCACTCAATATAATAACCAAAGTGTTACTATATGTACCATTACTGGAATTCACTGTTCATACCTTGGATTAGGCTTGCAAATGCGACCTGAACGTGTTCTGTAAGGTGCATTACTGACCTCAGCAGGATATTGTACAATGTGCTTTGGCTGGGCAGTAGGTATGGATTCTGGTTGTGGAAGGTGTATTTGTGGTGAGTGTGGTGTAAGGGGACCAAAGTCCTGCATATGTGCAGTGGTGTTTTGAGAGTCAATGTCCTCGGGGTTGAGCCGTGATGGAGGGGGCTCTGCAACAGGAAGGATGTGGCGTCGATTCCTCCGATACGTTCTCCCATTGCATTGGATGTTGTATGATCGAGGCTCCTTATTCACCTCCTTTACTGTGCCAAGGTGGTCGTATCCTTTCAGGGTTTGCATTCTGACAACTTGTCCCTCTGCCAATGGTTGCAGTGGACGACTTGAGGCATCGTAGTATCGCTTTTGGGCCATCCTCTTACGAAGTAGCTGTGCGGTGACTTGCCGGGCATGTTTGGGGGCTGGCTCCAATAGCCTAGAGTTAACAGGAATGGCTGACCGCGTGTGCCGAGACAACAGGCGTTGTGCAGGGGAACCCAACGTCGGGTCCCTGGGAATGTTTCTCAGATTTAAGAGATTGAGGAATACATCCGTCCCATCTCTGTGAGATTTCTCCATCAGCTGTTTGGCACTGTGGACCGCTCTTTCTGCCAGGCCGTTTGACTGTGGGAACTCTGGACTACTGGTGACATGGGTAAAGTCCCACTGCTTGGCAAAGTCTTTGAATCGCTGACTTGTGTACTGTCTAGCGTTATCTGAAATGAGTGTGTGCGGTGTGCCGTGCACAGAGAAATGTCTCTTCAATTTCCTGATTACAGTTGATGATGTTATGTCACGGAGGAGGTCAATCTCATACCAACCCGAATATGAGTCCACAAGCACCAGGTAGTTTTGGCCATGCCATTCAAATATATCTGTTGCCACAGTAGACCAAGGCAGGTCTGGAACCGGGTACAGTTTTAATGGTTCTTTCTGTTGATGTGGCTTTGTGCTGTTGCAGACTGAGCATGCGAGGAGTTCCGCCGTGATGTCCGCCGTCATTGTTGGCCAGAAAATTATACCTCTTGCTCTGTGCTTGGTAGCATCTAGACCAGGGTGACCTCTGTGGACTATGCCGATGTATTCTCTCTGTAATGAGTGAGGAATGACTGTTTTGTGGCCTTTCATCACTATTCCGTCTTCAACAGCTAGCTCGTCTCTGTAGGGAAAATACGGACGCACTGCAGGGCACAAATTATGTTCTTTGGTTGGCCAACCTCGTTGAACCACAGTGCTGAGAGCCTGCAGCACCTCATCCTCTGCTGTATGCTTTCTGAGTTCCTCCAGTCGAGCAGTCGAGATGTAATTGACAGACATGACTTCAAATGTGTCATTTTCAGTGTCTGGAGGAACTTCTGTGTTTGGGGCTCGAGACAGGGTGTCTGCAAGATACATGTGCTTACCCTTCTTGTACACCAGAGTGATGTCGTAGCACTGTAACCTGAGCATCATTCTCTGTAGTCGTGCAGGGGCTGTGTGGATCGGTTTCTTTAGAATGGTTACCAGGGGCTGGTGGTCCGTTTCAACGAGTGTTGGTTTCCCGTACACATAGTCTCTGAACTTAGTACAGGCAAACACGACAGCTAGGAGCTCCTTTTCTATCTGAGCGTATCGTGTCTCCGTGTCTGTGAGTGTGCGGGACGCATACGCAACTGGTCTGCCCTCCTGCATGCAGGCAGCACCAAGCCCGAAACAAGAGGCATCGCAGGTTAGCGTAACTGGCTTCTTTACATCATAGTACGCTAAAACAGGTGGGGTGGACAAACATGACTTGAGGGTGTCAAATGCCTTTTGGTGTTGCTGGTACCAGCACCATGCAGTCTCTTTGTGTGTCAGCTTTCTGAGGGGTGCGGCAATGTCGCTGAAGTTTGGGACAAATTTCCCCAGATAATTCACCATTCCAAGGAAACGCTGTAAAGCAAGGACATCCTTCGGGGCCGGCATCTCAGAGATTGCTTTTGTTTTGGAAGGGTCGGCTTTTAGGCCTTCACTAGTAAAGATGTGCCCCACATAGCTGACTTGATCCAGGCGAAATTTGCATTTAACCGGGTTTAGCTTGAGCTTAACCTCGCGTGCTCTGTTCAACACCCTTTTCAGATTTCTGTCATGTTCTGCAGCATCGCGGCCTCCGACGATGATGTCGTCGACAATAATTGCGCAGGGATACCCTGAAAATAATTGCTCCATCGAGCGCTGAAAGACTTCGCTTGCAGAGTTTATGCCGAAAGGCATACGGAGAAATCTATAGCGCCCAAACGGGGTGCTGAATGTGGTCATTATCGAGGAGTTGTGGTCTAGGTGAATCTGCCAGAAAGAGTTCTTAGCGTCTAGCACTGAAAATACGGTTGCTCCCGACATGTGAGATGCCACTTCCTCTACGCTGCGCATTGGGTGATGGGGTCTTTTTAAGGCAGTGTTGAGATCTTTTGGGTTGATACACAGCCTGATTTCTTGTCTGTCCTTTTTATGTGCCACTACCATGGACGAGACCCAATCTGTCGGCTCTGAGATCGTCGTTATGACACCAAGGCTCTCCATGCGGTCCAGCTCTGCTTTTACACGGCTTTGCATTGCCAGAGGAATGCGATGAGCAGGGCGAACTACAGGCTGTACACTGGGGTCCACTGTCATAGAATATGTAATCGGGAGTTCTCCAAGCTCATCCGTGAACAAGTCTTTGTACTCAGAGAGGATGTCTTCAGTGCTGCCCTCCATACTGACATGATGCACATCTGGGCTGATTGTAACGAGTCCCATGTCGATGCATGCACGAAATCCCAGCAGGGGTTGGACGTTTTGATCCACCAAGAAGAATGAAAGTGAATGATTTTGCCCATTTAGGCCACACTGCAATGTGACAAAGCCTTTTGTTTTGATCTTGCTTCCACCATAAGCTACAAGGTTAACTGTCTTTGATTGCCTCGCTGGCCGTTCGTCGTTGGCAATTTGTTCGAAAGTCATTTGTGACATTACGTTGCATTTTGCCCCAGTGTCAACTTTCACTTCAACTGGAGTTTTATTTATGTGTAAAGTGACAAATCCCTCCTCCAACCCTGGCATGTGAGGGTTAACAGCGTTGACGCACTTGTCAAATTCGATGCCATCAACATAAAAGGTGTCATCGTGGTCAAGGGGTTTGTCTACTTCGAGTTCATGTACCGCTTTCCTGTGGCTGTATTTCTTCTGACCCAGCTGATTGCGCGCTTTGCAACATTTCTTGTAATGATTCATTTTCTTGCAGTTATGACACTGTTGTCCGAAAGCTGGGCATTTTTCTTTCTTTGCTGCATGATTACTTCCACAATTTCTACAATTGGTTATGGTTGGTGAATCATTTTGATCCGTTCTTTGTTTATGTATTGTGTGTTGGTGCCTCCTGCCGGAAACTGGCAGTATTGCATCCACATTAACGGCAGTCTGAGGTATAGCCAACGTTTTGTTATTCTCCTCGGTCATTTCATGTATGCGACAAATTGAGATGGCTTTAGTCAAAGTTAAATCGCTGTCTCTCAACAGTACTTTCCTTAAGCTTTCATTGTTGATGCCACATACAATCTTATCACAGATCAGCTCGTCAGTCAATTCTCCAAAGTGACAACTTTTAGCCTTAATTCTGAGATCACTGATGAATGCCTCAATAGTCTCACCTTGTTTTTGGTTTCTAGAGTGAAACCTGTGCCTCTCCATTGTTTTATTTTGTTGAGGGTTGCATATTTCACGAAATTTTCTCTTTAGGCACTCCGGATCTTCTCTGGATTCCGCGGCAGTCAAGATCGCGCCATTCTCGCCCGGTTCACGCACCTCCGCTGAATAGACAAATGAACGCTCTCGTTCTATGGCTTCCGGCCCTGCGAGAGTGAGGAGGATATAGGCCCTTGTCTTGACAGGCTTATCATAGTGCGCGGCGGCGATGAAAATGTCATACTCTTGTTCGAAGATTCGCCAATTCTCGGCGATATTTCCATCAAAAGTGAGCGGGTCTGGTCTTCGAAAACAATCCGCCATAGTCACTCACTGCGCGGTCTTGAAGGACAGAAGAGGAAAAAAAAAACTTTCGAGAGCAGTTCAGTCTCTGTTTTCTAAAGTTTGTTCACTCACAGGCGAAAAGTCCGTACCGGCTTCTGACACCATGTCGTTTGTCTGTTATTATCACAGTGACAGCCACAGGTGAAAGCAAAGATATTTATTCTTAACAGAGCTCGTGTGACCCAAGCAACATCACACACATGAACATAGCGCCCGCGAGTTCGCACATGCGCACCGGGGTCCAAGGACATTCTTAAAGAACCCAACACATGTTTAAGGTGCATTACATTAGAACACACAAACTGTATTTCTGAACAGATCATTTATGACAATGATCTACAACTAATAATAAACTTCTGCACATGATGACTACATACTGAAGATGCTGAAGACATTCCAGCGATTCTACAATATAAACACATGAAAGAGAGAGATCGCGTAGAGAGCGCATCAAGAGCACATCAAGTAGAGATCGCGAGCCGTGTTTGCAGTTTCATGATGTCTGTGAATGATCACGAACTCATTTACTTGTGATTTTTTCATGTTCTTTTCATTCCTTTGTTTGAATTTTTATGTGTATGACTGTTAATGTGTTGACGCTGTGTGGCATCTGTGCAAACTTCGTTTCCTAATGGATTAAACAAAGAGCCGCTCGTCATTTCTCTGAAAGGGAGTGATCACGAAATCATGAAAGCTCATGTTTTTAAACCTTATTCATTAAAGTATTCAAGCGATTAGACAAGATTCGATCACAAGAACATATTAAAAATCTTCAATTACAGTTTGGAAGATTTATGCAGGGATTTTAAAAAATACAATTAAAATATAAACTTCTGCAAATAACTAATAATAAACTTCTGCACATGATGACTACATACTGAAGATGCTAAAATTGCGAACGATTATAGTACATCTCAAATGGTGTTGCCAATGCGAAGGTTTAAATTAAGAACAAAAAGGGAATTTGGAAGTTGTCAATTATTCATTAATAATTGAAATATACACACCTAATTTCTATATTTAATAGCCATTCCATTCCAGCGATTCTACAATATACAAGCAAATAAACACATGAAAGAGTTTCCTGTAGAAATCGCGAGCCGTGTTTTTTGACAGTTTGATGATTTCTGTGAGAGTGATCACGAAATCATTTACGTGTTTTTTAACCTTGTTCATTCCAGCGATTACACAACATTTAATCACAAGAATGTTTTAAAGAGCTTCAATTATAGCTTGGAAGATTTTCTGTCACACAAAGAAACGCGCAGCGTCTTCTAATAATGATCGCGCCCAGTTATATAAATAACTACATCACATGCAGGGATTTTAAAAAATAAAACTAAAATATAAACTTCTGCAAATAAATCGTATTTGGATCGTTATCGTTTATATTACATTCGTGCTCTCCTCATACATTGCACACACACACATTCAGACAGTTCACAAGCTCTAACAGTTCTCTGTGTTTTAGTCTGGCAGGTTTAACCCTTTCATTGCTGTGTCCCCTTGTCTACATTATAGGATAGGAAATAGGAAGGATAGGAAGGCATAGAACCAGGTCAGTTGTAGTGCACTGACTATATGGTTCTATATAATTAGTTTAATAATATGGTTAAAAATAACGTAAAATACCTTAAGATAAATTCAATGGAACCTGGATGAATTTAAAATGAATGTACTATATTTCAGATCAATATATTTGTTTTCTTCAAAATATTTCTTCTGAATATCTCTCTCTCTCTCTCTCTCTCTCTCTCTCTCTCTATCTCTCTCTCTCTCAGGGTCTTGCAGGTTTAACCCTTTCATTGCTGTCTCCTTTTGTCTGTATTATAATATAGGAAATCTCTTTGCCCTTCTCTTCTATAAATTTGTATAAAAAAATAAAGGCAAAGAACCAGTTCATTTGTATTTCACTGGCTATTTAGTTTTATATAATTAGTTTAACAATATAATTAGATAAATTCAGCTGAATATATAACACTTTGAACTGCTAATGATAACTTTGCTATGATATGATCGCTTTTAGTTAGTATTATATTGAATAATCTGACTCAACTAACTGGTCAGTCTCCAACTGGAGACACCGTTTAAATTCATTTTCCCCGCCGTGCCCAGTTGTCCTTAAAACACTGAGGTGGCGGTGCCACCGGCTTGGGCCCGCTCATCGCTGCTCGCAGCTATATTTATTATTATTAGGGCCCAAGCCCTGAAAGGGTGAAGGGCCCTATTGTTTTTCTAAGGATTATTATTATTATTATTATTATTATTATTATTATTTTTATTTTTTTTCAACCGTTCGGGGCTTTTTGGGGCCCTTAACATGCTCAAAAACTCTTGAAACTTTGCACACGCATTGGAACCTGCGGCCATTAGGGCGTCACAGAGGCTGGTACCCGGGCGTGGCAGGGGGGCTCGACAGCGCCCCCTTGAATGGGGTCCGAAATCTTGGTCCATATATCAAACACGCTTGCACATATTGGTATGAAACTCGGTACACATATAGACCTTATCGGGCCTGACAACTTTCGTGCTCTAAGTTGTTCGCCGCCTCAACAGGAAGTGAGCTATTATGGGTTGTTTGAAAAGCGCATGCTCTGGAATTTGATATACTCCTCCTAGGCGCTTAATCCGATCACCACCAAACTCGGTCAGCATGAAGTCAAGACATTGATGACGCAAAATTGCCAGGGGATTTTTGATATCTCACACGGTTTGCCCGTGGCGAGGCAACGAATTTATGGCGAGAAAAGAGAAACAGGAAGTGTGTTATAACGTCTGCATACATTTATTGATTTTTATGAAACTTCACCTGTGTGTTCATTGTAGGAAGCCGAGTACATGGATGTGACTATTATGAGTCAAAGATATAGCGCCACCAATTGGCAGCAGGAAATGTGTCACTTTCAAAATGCTTTGAGATCACCCTCTTATTTTTATCCGATTTGCTTCAAACTTCTTCATTATAATGTCAAAACATTTCAGATGTAGACATATGAATATCTTTGTGATATCTTAAATATTGTTGCCATGGCAAGACGTCAAACTTTAATAATATTCTTGGGTGTTTTTGAGGCTCTTAACAAACACGGTCTCGTGGCTCCCTCTAGTGGACAGCTTTGTGTACTTTCTGTTCAATCATAGAAGCAACGCCCCTTGTTTGATAGTTTGATGATGTCTGTGAATGATCACGAACTCATTTGTGTTTTTTAAACTTATAAGTTAAAATATTCCAGCGATTACACAAGATTTAATCACAAGAATGTAATAAAAAGCTTAATTTTAGTTTAGAAGGTGTTCTGTGACAATTATAGACGCGCCGCGTCTGAGAAGGAACGCCTGCCGAAGCTCGTTCTTTCTCGCGTCTTTCAGAATCTTGTCATTCCTTTTTAATGTTCCTTTCAATTCTTTGAAATTGAAGTTTGTATTTGTATGTGTATGACTGTGTTAATGTGTTGACGCTGTGTGGCATCTGTGCAAACTTCGTTTCCTAATGGATTAAACAAAGAGCCGCGCGTCATTTCTCTATAAGCAGTGATCGTGACCGCGTGAAAGCCACTTGATTTTAAGTGTTTTTAAACCTTATTCTTTAAATCATTCAAGCGATTAGACAAGATTCGATCACAAAAACATATTAAAAAGCTTCTTTTACAATTTGGAAGATTTTCTGTCACACAAAGAGACGCGCAGTCTCCTAATAATGATCGCACCCAGTTATACAAATACATCTTTACACATGCAGGGATTTTAAAACATAAAATTAAAATATAAACTTCTGCAAATAACTAATAATAAACTTATGCACATGATGACAACATACTGAAGATGCTGAAGACATTCCAGCGATTCTACAATATAAACACATGAAAGACATTCATGTAGAGATCGCGAGCCGTGTTTGATAGTTTCATGTCTGTGAATGATCACGAACTCATTTACATGTGATTTTTTTTTCATGTTCTTTTCATTCCTTGTTTGAATATGTATGACTGTGTTAATGTGTTGACGCTGTGTGGCATCTGTGCAAACTTCATTTCCTAACGGATTAAACAAAGAGCCGCGCGTCATTTCTCTGAAAGGGAGTGACCACGAAATCATGAAAGCTCATGTTTTTAAACCTTATTCATTAAAATATTCAAGCGATTAGACAAGATTCGATCACAAGAACATATTAAAAATCTTCAATTACAGTTTGGAAGATTTTCTGTCACACAAAGAAGACGCGCAGCGTCTCCTAATAATGATCGCGCCCAGTTATACAAATAACTTTATGCAGGGATTTTAAAAAAATTAAATTAAAATATAAACTTATGCAAATAACTAATAATAAACTTCTGCACATGATGACAACATATTGAAGATGCTAAATTGCGAACGATTATAGTACATCTCATATGGTGTTGCCGTGGGGAAGGTTTAAATTAAGAACAAAAAGGGAATTTAGAAGTTGTCAATTATTCATGAATAATTGACATATACACACCAAATTTCTATATTTATTAGTACAAATATAATAAATAAACATTTTTATATATTTTTTATCATTTCAAGATGTATGTGTAAATTAAAATGAGGGGAAACAGTACTCTTAAAATTATTGAAATGATCAAATGAGCACTAGAGGGCAGCATATACCTATTTTTGAGATGACACTCAATGATAATTCATAACACTAAACAATATTCTCCTTTGAATTATACACTGTTTATTTCTATATACAATAACACTAACATTGAATAAGAAATTCAAACTTTTTTTAATCTATGTAGTTTAACTTAAAAATAAGCACAATAACGTTCTGTTTAAGCACAAGAAATAAAAAAGAAATTTAATAATAACCAAAAGATGGAAGATAAATTCAATGGAACCTGGATGAATTTAAAATGAAAATACTACATTTCAGAACAATATATTTGTTTTCTTTAAAATAATTCTTCTGAATCTCTCTCTCTCTCTCTCTCTCTCTCTCTAAGGGTCTTCCAGCTTTAACCCTTTCATTGTTGTCTCTTTTTTTCTGAATTATAGAATCGGAAATCTCATAAAAAATAATTCTATAGAACCATATAGTCAGTGCACGACAACTGACTTGGTTCTATGGCTTCAGTTTAATAATATGGTTAAAAATAACGTAAAATACCTTAAGATAAAATCAATGGAACCTGGATGAATTTAAAATGAATGGACTATATTTCAGATCAATATACTTGTTTTCTTCAAAATATATCTTCTGAATATCTCCCCCCCCCCTCTCTCTGAGGGTCTTGCAGGTTTAACCCTTTCATTGCTGTCTCCTTTTGTCTGCATTAAAGGATAGGAAATCTCTTAGCCCTTCTCTTCTATAAATTTGTATACAGAAATAAAGGCAAAGAACCAGTTCATTTGTATTTCACTGACTATTTAGTTTTATATAATTAGTTTAACAATATAATAAGATAAATTCAGCTGAATATATAACACTTTGAACTGCTAATGATAACTTTGCTATGATATGATCGCTTTTAGTTAGTATTATATTGAATAATCTGACTCAACTAACTGGTCAGTCTCCAACTGGAGACACCGTTTAAATTCATTTTGCCCGCCGTGCCCAGTTGTCCTTAAAACACCGAGGTGGCGGTGCCACCGGCTTGGGCCCGCACATCGCTGCTAGCAGCTATATTTATTAGGGCCCAAGCCCTGAAAGGGCGCAGGACCCTATTGTTTTTCTAAGGATTATTATTATTATTATTTTTATTTTTTTTCAACCGTTCGGGGCTTTTTGGGGCCCTTAACATGCTCAAAACCTCTTGAAACTTTGCACACGCATTGGAACCTGCGGCCATTAGGACGTGAAAGAGGCTGGGACCCTGGCGTGGCAGGGGGGCTCGACAGCGCCCCCTTGAATGGGGTCTGAAATCTTGGTCCATATATCAAACACGCTTGCACATATTGGTATGAAACTCAGTACACATGAAGATCTCATCGGGACTGACAACTTTCGTGCTCTAAGTTGTACGCCGCCTCAACAGGAAGTGAGCTATTATGGGCTGTTTGAAAAACGCATGCTCTGGAATTTGATATACTCCTCCTAGGCGCTTAATCCGATCACCACCAAACTCGGTCAGCATGAAGTCAAGACATTGATGACGCAAAATTGCCAGGGGATTTTTGATATCTCAAACGGTTTGCCCGTGGCGAGGCAACGAATTTATGGCGAGAAAACATAAACAGGAAGTGTGTTATAACGTCTGCATACATTCATTGTTTTTTATGAAACTTCACCTGTGTGTTCGTTGTAGGAAGCCGAGAACATGGATGTGACTATTGTGAGTCAAAGATATAGCGCCACCAATTGGCAGCAGGAAATGTGTCACTTTCAAAATGCTTTCAGATCACCCTCTTATTTTTACCCGATTTGCTTCAAACTTCACCAGAACAATGTCAAGACATGGCGAATGTAGACCTGTAAAAAGATCTTATATATTCGAAACACTGTTGTCATAGCAAAAGATCAGAGTGTCAGATCAAAATATTTGTTTTAGATGGTTTTGAGACTCTGGGCATCTTTCAAATTGGATGAAACTCAGGCACTTTTGGGGCCCTTAACATGCTCGAAAACTCTTGAAACATTTCACACATATTGGAACCGACGGCCTTTAGGAAATCACAGAGGCTGGGACCCGGGCGTGGCAGGGGGGCTCGACAGCGCCCCCTTGAATGGGGTCCGAAATCTTGGTCCATATATCAAACACGCTTGCACATATTAGTATGAAACTCGGTAGACATGAAGAACTCATCGGCACTGACAACTTTCGTGCTCTAAGTTGTACGCCGCCTCAACAGGAAGTGAGCTATTATGGGTTGTTTGAAAAACGCATGCTCTGGAATTTGATATACTCCTCCTAGGCGCTTAATCCGATCACCACCAAACTCGGTCAGCATGAAGTCAAGATATTGATGATGCCAAATGTCCAGTGAATTTTTGATATCTCAAACGGTTTGCCCGTGGCGAGGCAATGAATTTATGGCGAGAAAACAGAAACAGGAAGTGTGTTATAACGTCTGCATACATTCATTGATTTTTATGAAACTTCAGCTGTGTGTTCGTTGTAGGAGGCCGAGTACATGGATGTGACTATTGTGTGTCAAAGATATAGCGCCACCAATTGGCAGCAGGAAATGTGTCACTTTCAAAATGCTTTGAGATCACCCTCTTATTTTTACCCGATTTGCTTCAAACTTCTTCATTATAATGTCCAAACATTTCAGATGTACACATGTGAATGTCTTTGTGATATCTTAAATATTGTTGCCATGGCAAGACGTCAAACTTTAATAATATTCTTGGGTGTTTTTGAGGCTCTTAACAAAAACGGTCTCGTGGCTCCCTCTAGTGGACAGTATTGCACGTGCATCACATTATTTCTGTTGTTCTGTTTGTTCCGCCCCGTGTTTGACAGTTTGATGATGTCTGTGAATGATCACGAACTCATTTGTGTTTTTTAAACTTAAAAAGTAAAACATTCCAGCGATTATACAAGATTTAATCACAAGAATGTATTAAAAAGCTTCATTTTAGTTTGGAAGGTGTTCTGTGACAATTATAGACGCGCCGCGGCTGAGAACGATGCGTCCCGAAGCTCGTTCTTTCTCGCGTCTTCCTTTTTAATGTTTCTTTCAATTCTTTGAAAATGAAATTTGAATTTTTATGTGTATGACTGTGTGTTGACGCTGTGTGGCATCTGTGCAAACTTCGTTTCCTAATGGATTAAACAAAGAGCCGCTCGTCATTTCTCTGAAAGCGAGAGATTGTGACTGCGTGAAAGCCACTTGATTTTAAGTGTTTTTAAACTTTATTCTTTAAAACATTCAAGCGATTAGACAAGATTCGATCACAAGAACATAGAAAATCTTCCAAACTGTAAAAGAAGCTTTTTAATGTCACACAAAGAGACGCGCAGCGTCTGATCGCGCCCAGTTATACAAATAACTTTACACATGCAGTGATTTTAAAAAATAAAATTAAAATATAAACTGCTGAAAAATAACTAATAATAAACTTCTGCACATGATGACTACATACTGAAGATGCTGAAGACATTCCAGCGATTCTACAATATAAACACATGAAAGAGAGAGATCGCGTAGAGAGCGCATCAAGAGCACATCAAGTAGAGATCGCGAGCCGTGTTTGCAGTTTCATGATGTCTGTGAATGATCACGAACTCATTTACATGTGATTTTTTCATGTTCTTTTCATTCCTTTGTTTGAATTTTTATGTGTATGACTGTTAATGTGTTGACGCTGTGTGGCATCTGTGCAAACTTCGTTTCCTAACGGATTAAACAAAGGGAGTGATCACGAAATCATGAAAGCTCATGTTTTTAAACCTTATTCATTAAAGTATTCAAGCGATTAGACAAGATTCGATCACAAGAACATATTAAAAATCTTCAATTACAGTTTGGAAGATTTATGCAGGGATTTTAAAAAATACAATTAAAATATAAACTTCTCCAAATAACTAATAATAAACTTCTGCACATGATGACTACATACTGAAGATGCTAAAATTGCGAACGATTATAGTACATCTCAAATGGTGTTGCCAATGCGAAGGTTTAAATTAAGAACAAAAAGGGAATTTGGAAGTTGTCAATTATTCATTAATAATTGAAATATACACACCTAATTTCTATATTTAATAGCCATTCCATTCCATTCCAGCGATTCTACAATATACAAGCAAATAAACACATATAGACTTTCATGTAGAAATCGCGAGCCTTGACAGTTTGATGATTTCTGTGAGAGTGATCACGAAATCATTTACGTGTTTTTTAACCTTGTTCATTCCAGCGATTACACAACATTTAATCACAAGAATGTTTTAAAGAGCTTCAATTATAGCTTGGAAGATTTTCTGTCACACAAAGAAACGCGCAGCGTCTTCTAATAATGATCGCGCCCAGTTATACAAATAACTACATCACATGCAGGGATTTTAAAAAATAAAACTAAAATATAAACTTCTGCAAATAAATCATATTTGGATCGTTATCGTTTATATTACATTCGTGCTCTCCTCATACATTGCACGCACCCACATTCAGACAGTTCACAAGCTCTAACAGTTCTCTGTGTTTTAGTCTGGCAGGTGTAACCCTTTCATTGCTGTGTCCCTTTGTCTGCATTATAGGATAGGAAATAGGAAGGATAGGAAGGCATAGAACCAGTTCAGTTGTAGTGCACTGACTATATGGTTCTATACAATTAGTTTAATAATATGATTAAAAATAGCGTTAAATACCTTAAGATAAATTCAATGGAACCTGGATGAATTTAAAATGAATGTACTATATTTCAGATCAATATATTTGTTTTCTTTAAAAAAAAAATTTCTGAATATCTCTCTGTCTCTCTCTCTCTCTCTCTCTCTGGGTCTTCCAGGTTTAACCCTTTCATTGCTGTCTCCTTTTGTCTGCATTATAGGATAGGAAATCTCATAAAAAATGAAGGCATAGAACCAGTTCAGTTGTCGTGCACTGACTATATGGTTCTATATAATTAGTTTAATAATATGGTTAAAAATAATGTAAAATACCTTAAGATAAATTCAATGGAACCTGGATGAATTTAAAATGAATGTACTATATTTCAGATCAATATATTTGTTTTCTTCAAAATATTTCGTCTGAATATCTCTCTCTCTCTCTCTCTCTCAGGGTCTTGCAGGTTTAACCCTTTCATTGCTGTCTCCTTTTGTCTGTATTATAATATAGGAAATCTCTTAGCCCTTCTCTTCTATAAATTTGTATAAAGAAATAAAGGCAAAGAAACAGTTCATTTGTATTTCACCGACTATTTAGTTTCATATAATTAGTTTACCAATATAATAAGATAAATTCAGTTGAATATATAACACTTTGAACTGCTAATGATAACTTTGCTATGATATGATCGCTTTTAGTTAGTATTATATTGAATAATCTGACTCAACTAACTGGTCAGTCTCCAACTGGAGACACAGTTTAAATTTATTTTGCCCGCCGTGCCCAGTTGTCCTTAAAACACTGAGGTGGCGGTGCCACCGGCTTGGGCCCGCTCATCGCTGCTCGCAGCTATATTTTTATCTTAGAATTTTCCCCGTTTAAATAGACAAAATTGTGTTGGTCTGATAAGTATGACCTGAATACCAGTGTAATTTTGTAGTCGGTTGTGGGGAGGCCGACCAGTTGGAGTGGAAAAAAGGAAATGGCATGCTGTACAAAAAGTTGATGTAAGTCCAAAAGGGTGATTTATTGAAAGTGCCCAAAAAATATTTACAGTTCAGGAGAACAAGAACAAAAAAAAAAACAAACAAAAAAAAAACTGTACAACAGAAAAATAAACAGCAACAATGTGCTAAATTTGGCTATACCCTATGGTCCAAGTTTTCAACACTGAGTCCACCATCAGACTGAACGCATTTAGCCAGACAGCCTATTTATAGGCTGAAGCCCCACCTACAAGGCCTACCATCACCATAACTAAAACTAAA
Organism: Zacco platypus; assembly: GCA_038088235.1. Lineage (NCBI taxonomy): Eukaryota > Metazoa > Chordata > Actinopteri > Cypriniformes > Xenocyprididae > Zacco > Zacco platypus. The sequence continues at coordinate 20,054,643 of CM076084.1, forward strand.
CATTTGTAACAATGAAATTAAATAACATAAACACCAAACACAAAAAGACTTAAACCTCCAAAAAGCTAATACCATATACCATTAACAGAAAAAGAGCTTAACAACAAATTAAATGTCAAAAACAACAGTTTCTAAATTATCCACCTCTGACATCACCAAAAAATGGAAACTTCCACAGGAAGTGATGTGGCGGTTCTCTTTAAAAAACAGTTTGACCTGGATTATGGGTTTGGTTGTACTTGGTGTGATCCGGTAAGTTTAACTGAAACAAAATTTGGGGAAAACTTATGGAAAAATAAAGGTAAATGATCCATGAATTATTGTGTTTTGGCATTTTGTTCATTTGAAAAATAATGACAAACTTTAAAAAAAAAAAAAACTATAAAGACTTGAAAACAAAAACAGCAGTAGAAAACTGTAAACTAAACAAACAAAACTCCATAACACCTTCCTGAGAGACCAATTCCTGACCCTAAAGACTTTATAGCTTTAAGGTTATAACTATAGCTATAAGGTTTAATGGGTCAGCTAGGGATAGAAGTAGTGATAGCCGGGAGGTTGTGCCACTTTGATTTATGGCTTCATGATTGATGACACGTCAGGTGACATTTGACCTTCTGAGCAGAAGAATTTCTGTCAGGGATGTTTTTTCAGCAAAAACCTCAATGTCTGTGAATGAAACAAAGCAAAATGAGTTTAATAAATAAGAAATACTGATGATACATAAAGTAGATAAAATAGAATTAAAGCATATAATGTTTTATGTAAAATAAGATGAAATAGTATTAATCAAATCATATAGTGTTTATATGAAATAGAATTAAATAAAGCATATGAAAGTGTTTTATTTAATACAACGCAGCCCTGAAGTGTCAACTAAACTATCCTTTGCGAAGGCCTCCTTCCCTTTGCTTTCCTTATGACAGATAAAACGTTATCAAAATTATTCCAGTTCGCATAGATCCGCTGACACAACAAATTCTTGATATGTATTATATATTATATAATATGTAGTGTATAATACGAAGCAGACAAGTAATTTGGCAATGTCACTTTATGGAAAAGACTAAGAGTCTGTGCACATACATATTCAAATGACTAAACACCAATACCTATAGACTAAACACATAAATGAATGGTAAGAACAGGCTTGGGGAGTAACAAAATACAATTAACTTAGTTACGCATTTAAAACACAAAATTTGAGTAACTGTATTTCATTACAGTTACAGTTAAAATGGGTGGTAATCAAATTACAGTTACATCTGAAAGGTATTTTAGATTACCAAAGTCATACATGAAAATTCCTCAACTTTCGGCGAAATTCGCCGTTTTGAAACCGAAATAGGTAACCTACGTGAATCATGTAGATTCGATGAGAAAAATGTTTTTTTTTTTTTTTTTTGGGGGGGGGGGGTTAATATTCAGTGAACTGCGAACAGGTGCACGTGCCAGAAGGGAATGAATGTAAACCGCAGTTGGTGATTCTCCGACTATGACAGTCTGAAAAATCATCCTAAGCTACATTTCTGCTCGTAAGTTTCATAACCCTTGCAGAGCATGCAACATTTTAATAATTTTAACCAAGGAGGGATCATAAAAATGGCACGTTATTACTGAAATATCTAGTTTTGGTTTAGTTCATGTTTCATTGTTATTGTCAGTGTCTTGTTTGTTTATCCATGTGCTCCAGTTGTCATGTTATTCCCCTGTTTGTCATGTGATCCTGCCATGTGCTGTCATGTCGTGTTCTGATTGGTTCACTGGGTTTAATCATTGTTCACAGGTGTGCATCATTTGTATTTAGTCTGTCTATTTAAACCCTCGTGTTTTCATTGTTCCTGGTCGATGGTGGTTGGATTGTTATCCCTGTAACCACTGTGGTGAGGTCTTCTGTAATGATGAAGGGGCGAGTCAGCGGATGAGATCCAATTGCGAGCTTTATTCAAAAACGTGCTCAAACAGGCAATGGTCAATGAAACAGAAAACAGTAATGGCAGGGAACAGGCAGGCTCGTCGTAATAATCCAGGCAATAGGTCAAAAGGCAGATAAATATCAAAAGACAAAGAAACAGGCAGAATCAAAAACAGGCAAACAAGACGGGAGTGAACGCTCGGAAATGTTACACAGGGATAAACAAGACCTCACATCTAAGTGTGTGTGCGTAGGGCTTAAATAAGGCTAGGGTAATGAGCATCAGCTGGAGCCGCGATCAGTGACAGGTACAGGGATTCTGGGAGATGTAGTCCGTGTATGTAAGTCCATGAAATTGGAGGGCAACCTCTGGTGGCAAGTGAATGGAAGATGACGGACTGAATAAGCTATTTTACATAACAGATGTTTAGAAGACAAAATGACTTCATAAAAAATGTGTGAAAAATTGCCAAAAATTTACAAGCCCTTCTATATTAACCTTCCTTTCATGATATGACTATTTTCACGTTTTGCGATAGTTGTTTGTGAGTCCATGTAATTGTAAAAAAACAACAACAAAAAAAACATTTTATCTCACAATTCTAACTTTATAAATACCTTTTTTTGTTACAAACTTATTAGTATTACAAAGTATTCTAAAGTATTTATATTAATTTACAAAACTTGGGTAATCTAACAAAATACGTTGCAAATTACTTTTAAAAGCATGTATTTTGTAATCTGTAGTGAAATACATTTGAAAAGTAACCTACCTAGCCCTGGGGTAAGAATACATTAAAGGTCATCAGTTTTCAGTTGTGAAAGGTATCATTTAAACGGCTCCCTAAGTTTCTACAACGGAAGTTGTAGAAACTCCTACTCTATAACACGACATTAACATACAGCTTGGTACAACCACCATTACCCCATCAAAGTCGGCCAGAAATCTTGGAGTTATCTTCGATGACCAACTGACCTTCAGAGACCACATCTCAAAGACGGCGCGGTCATGCAGATTTGCACTTCGCAACATCAGGAAAATCCGTCCCTTCCTGACTGAGCACGCAACACAACTGCTTGTCCAGGCCCTGGTCATTTCAAGGCTTGGTTACTGCAATGCTCTTCTGGCTGGTCTGCCGTCAAGTGCAATCAAACCTCTTCAAATGATCCAGAACGCTGCTGCACGTCTTGTCTGCAACGAGCCTAAGAGAGCCCACGTCACACCCCTCTTCATCTCTTTGCACTGGCTATCCCTTGCTGCTCGCATCAAGTTCAAGGCGCTGTTGCTTGCTTACAAATCCACCACAGGCTCTGCACCTTCCTACCTCCACACACTGCTACAACGCTACGTCCCCACCAGAAGCCTGCGATCACTAAAGGAACGAAGGCTTGTGTTTACCGTCAGAGAGAGGCACAAAATCACTCTCCAGAACATTCTCCTTCACTGCTCCCTGCTGGTGGAATGATCTCCCTACTTTCATCAGGAACGCAGAATCCCTGGCAATATTCAAGAGACAGCTGAAAACCCATCACTTCCGTGAACACTTATCCCCTCATAAAAAAAAAAAAAAAAAAAAAAAAAAAAAAAACCCCTATCCTTCCCATTTCCCTTCCTACTCTAGCTTATGGTACAGAGCAATTTATGAAACTTGTATTGTGAGCACTTCCTGTGTTTATTTGCCAATTCACGAAGAATCGCTTGTTTGTTTTCCTCACTTGTAAGTCGCTTTGGATAAAAGCGTCTGCTAAATGACTAAATGTAAATGTAAGTGATTCAATCAAAGACCTACTTTAGCTCGATAATAATATTTTCTTAAATCTGCTGTAAAGCCATAACAATATCTGTCCATTAACCAGTCATCACTGTGAAGCTGCTTTGAAACAATCTGTATTGTGAAAATCACTATATAAATGAAGATGATTTGACTTTTATATGAAATAAGATAAGTATATTTGAAGATTTAAGAGATATTTTACTTTAAGAGATTCCATCTTAAGAAACACTGATGATAAATAAAGTAGATAAAATAGAATTAAACAAAGCATATGAAATTATGTGAAATAAGATGCAAATAAGAAAAGATTTGAGATCCATGCAGTCCAGCTGCTAAACTGAAAATGAGCTTCTTTCCAGCTTTGCTGGGGGCGGTCCAGTCCCTGTCTGAGGATGTGATTGGTTTGAAATGTGTCAAACAATTCAAAGTGAGTCAGGATAGATGTAATAAAGTTTTATTATTGCGTGATCAAAGCTAAGAATCATCCTTCCTTCCTTCCTGGACAACTGTCCCCCACCCTGTCTTCATTCAGAAGTCACTGCCATTTAAATTCCACAATAATTTCCCAGTGATCATGTGTGAAAACACTTATTTATTAATTGGTCACTTGGAAAACAAAGGAAACAAACTATTTCTACTCTCTTGCATTTCTGTTTATAATGTAAATAAATACCAAATTGATCACTTAGAAATCAAAACTCAGTGTTTTGAGAAACAATTTCACCCATGCATTTTATTTTGTAAATATACTGAAGATACATAAGACATCACTTTTATTTCTGTAGTGCTTTATACAATACACTTTTTTTTAACAAATTCAAATTCTGCTGTAAAGCAGCTCTAACATTATTCAGTCTGTGTTGATTCAGTTCAGCCCAATAACTGTAATTTTATTTTTTTTATTTTTGTAGATAGCATGTCATTTAAAGGATTTGCTAAACGATTAAATTTAGCAGAATCACAATGTTTTTGTAAATTACTTTTTACATATTCTCCATTAGATTTTAGTCATAGTATCAAGATTTCAGAAGACCGTTCATATTTTGTTTGTTGGACTTTGTCAACATTATAGGAATATGTAAAAATTAAGAAATTAAGTGATAGTCTCTCTATTTGAGAGTGTTTGACTAAATTTATACTTCTTTTAGAGCAGCTTTACATCTGTATATGACATGGAATCACATGAACTGTCAACATGAAAAGTCAGTCTTTTACACTTACATTACCTCTGAAACATGTTTGCACTGAAAGCTGCACATTCATAAAAGTTTCAGCTTGTTAAACAGTTCCATGCTCTTGTGAAGGTTATAGATACATTTCAAAATTGTGTGACTTTATTCAGCTATTGTGTGTAAACAAAACCGTATGCATTTTCTTGTTGGACTGTATATGTTTAAAGTGATGACTCCTCAGTGAACTCATGGGAGAGAGTGTGTGATGAACGGACGTTTCATTCAAGAATCTTTCAAATATATGACATACTAGCATTTCAAATTAATTTTCCTAAGGTGTTTAATGTCTGTAGAATTGTTTCTTTTAACACCCTGCTTGACATTAAAGATTATTGTATGTTTTCTGCTATTATCCACATATTCAGTTGTCCAGTTTTGCTCTTCTGTCAGATTTGTTAGAGAAACTATGCCACTCTGTTGCAATGCAAACACATTAAGAGTTATAAAGTTACATGCCTACGCTACAGATAAAAATTAAACAATCTTTACACACATTTACATTTAGCAGATGCTTTTATCCAAAGCGACTTACAAGTGAGGAATACGAACAAGCGATTCTTCATGAATTGGCAAATAGACAAAGGAAGTGCTCACAATACAAGTTTCATACATTGCTCAGTACCATAAGCTAGAGTAGGAAGGGAAAAGGGAAGGATAGGGTTTTTTTTTTTTTTTAATGAAGGGATTAAGTGTTCACGGAAGAGATGAGTTTTCAGCTGTAGCTTGAATATTGCCAGGGATTCTATGTTCCTGGTGAAAGTAGGGAGATCAATCCACCAGCAGGGAGCAGTGAACGAGAATGTTCTGGAGAGTGATTTTGTGTCTCTCTGTGACGGTACCACAAGCCTTCGTTCCTTTAGTGATCGCAGGCTTCTGGTGGGGACGTAGCATTGTAGCAGTGTGTGGAGGTAGGAGGGTGCAGTTATGTTTGCACAAAAGTAAATTCAAAAGGTCAGTTTACTATGAAAGTGCATAAGACATATAGGACAGCACAAATTAAAGAGATGTATGAGCTGAGGATCTTATTTGGCCCCCAAATAAACAGGTAATGGAGCGTTCAAAGTGACAATATATAGTTAGATATTCTCTTACTTGAGAATATTCTCTTACAAAGAATTCAGAAATCCTCTCCTGGTCTAATGCAAAAGTATATGTTGATTTGTAAATTACATTTTTTCGCTAGTCAATGACGCTGTTTACATTTTGTTTCTTTGATTTTTGTACAGTTTGTAAAGACTACTCTCTGAGCGTAGTCAAACATGTTCATAAGAGCACTCAAAAAATTAATATGTTTCAATCAAATAAACCCAACCAGGACTCAATCAAACAGGACTTTCACTTTCCATCAAGCTTTGCAAAGGGGCTGAACTGGGTGAGTAAATGTTGAAATAAAGTGTTATTTTAACAGTCCCTCCAGAAAAACGTGATTATGTGATCGCTTTATTTCATGCATAATCAGCCAAAGTTCGCATATTTATGCGGGGGTCGCATTTTTTGAAATACGCCGCACTTTTGCCGCATAAATTGCAGATTTCAGCAAGCAAAATATACGGGGCTAGCATGATTTCATAATCCCTGTATTTGCAAAAAAAGTCACATATCTAAGCAGAAAGTTGAAAAATGTTGCGTTTACTTCACACAAGTAAAGCGCCATTATTTTCCCCCTATTGCCATGTGAAACATATGAAATTATGTAATTACACGACGTGAACATCATCTGCAAACCCCGCGGTGAAACCAGGGTGAAACCATGATGAAGCACGCAAATCATTCTCATTTGCCAACAAAAAAAAAAGTGCAAAAGACCGTGCAAAGCAGTTTCCCCGTGTGTTACATGACAGTGGGGGCAAATTATTTTGCTCTCCGTGCAAATGCGTGTTGAACCACAGACGAAGTCGACGCTGTAATTAGTAGAATGTAAAATAATTTACGTTGCAGTAAGAGATTGCACTTTGTGCATTGGAAGCACTTAATTTAACTGAAGATGTCTGTTTTGTATAGCTACCTCTGTAAAACACTCATTTTATTATTTTATTTATTCATTTTTACAGAAGTTGTTGAATATTCCTTTTATAAAGCTACAGAACTTGTTTCACTCAATGTTTTGTAAGTTTGTGCCATGTGTTAATTAAGGTCTGAAATAAAACAATGAGAACTTAAATATTCTGTGATTTAGTATGCTTGCTTATCATAGGAAGTAATAAGATATGACTCTTTACATTAAGGTAGTAACCTAGTGAGAACAGGGTGTTGGGTGAATCACCTTTTTTTCCTCTTTTGCATCAAACTGCAGTTTTTTGCAAGATTCCGCAATTTCATCGCATAAAATTGCAAAAATATCCCGCATATTCCATCGCATTTTTTAAGAAAACGTGCGGCAAAATCAAGGATTTTTGCCCGCAACAATCACAAAAAAAATCTGCGTTTTTCTGGGGGGACTGTTTTAAGCAGTTTTTAGCAGGATGAGAAAATGGAGAGATCCATTGCTAGAGAATCCTAGCTTTGCCTTGCGCCGCTGTCCCAAGGATGGGCTTGTGTTGCAGCTGAGACTCCGCTTGCTGGACTGCCTCAGCTGCCCTCCACTTCCTCCCTTTTCTCACGACAATCCCTGCACCAGACACTTTGGCATCTCTAGATCCAGAATACTGCAGATGTTCCCATGCCCTGGCAACGAAGAACTCCTCCTTTACTGAACTAAAGGGGAGTCTGAGCTTGTTGGTGTTCCCATATAGCCCGATGTTACTTAGGCTGCGCAGTAGACCCAGCCATCTGCATAAATAGCTGCTCACCTTTTGCTCGAAACCTTCCATCACAGTCATGGGGACCTCATAGATAAGCAACGGCCAGAGGATTCTTGGGAGGATTCCATGCTGGTAGACCCAGGCCTTGAATCTTCCAGGGAGCCCAGACTTGTCCACTGTTCTCAACCAACCCTCCAAGTCAGCACTGGTTGCCTTAATGGAGTCTCTGTCATTCAGGCTGCAGCTGAAAACCTTCCCAAGGCTCTTCACTGGTTTCTCAGTGACTGATGCGATCTGGTATTCTCGCAGCCTGAAGCAGATTCTGTCTGTGACCTCCCCTTTCTTAACAACCAAGGACCTGGATTTTGCAGGTTTGAAGCTCATACATGCCCATGCCATGAGTCTCCAATCCCTGTAGGATCCACCTGGCTCCTGGTACCTCCTTTGTTGTAACTGTGAGGTCATTCATGAAGGCTCTTATGGGAGGTTGCCTTACACCAGACTTACTGAGAGGGCCTCTGCACTCTGTTTCAGCTGCCTTGACCAGTATATTCATTGCCAGCGCAAAGAGGGTCACTGAGATGGTACAACCAGCGATTATCCCCACCTCCAGCTGGTGCCAGTCAGATGTTAGCTGGCCTGAGGAGACTCTCAGGCTGAACTTGGCGTAATAGCCCAGGATGAGATTTTTCACCTCCTGCAGTACATAGTACTTCTCCAGTGCGACCTCTACCACCGACCTCTACTTCCCTTAAGTGGGACTCCTTGAGGTCGAAGTCTGTTGAAGGCTCTGGTGGTGTTTTTAGCGCAGCACATGGACCCAGTGGATGATCTCTCATGAGGTCACTGTAGATGTTCTTTTGGCCAGGAGCTGCTTGGCCAACTTGAATGGGTTGGAATACCCATTTTACTGGAATAATTTACAGTTATATGTCGAAACAAGCACAGTCACATCAGAGTTGAATTCTAGTTTGTTGAACATTGTTATTCCCCCACATGTTTAACAAAGTCAAAAAGTTCTCACTGTAGCATACTGACTCTGAACCCAGACCAAATATTAGCATGCAACAGTTTGTGTTTTTATGTTTTCTGAAACACACTGTTTTGAAATTGTTTACCACATTTTGAACATCAACATTCGTAATGTTTTGTGTGTGTTCTTCTTACACTTTGCCCCAAAAAAACAACTGTTTCCTAGATTCTGTTGTAATGTTAGTGAACTTTAGGTATTCTCTGCTTCTCTTTGTTCATATACGACTGTGTCCCCATGAATTTGCTTGATTTAATAAAAGGATGGTTATATTATTATACCATCCTAGTTTTTAAACAGCTCTTTATGTTGCTATAAAATATGGAGGGTAAAAAAGAAAAGAAAAACACTGCAAAAACAAAGGTATGAACACATCTTTCTATCAGTGACCTTTACAATCTACAGTATAAAATGAAATACAGTACAGCAGCGTGCACCGATTTACCAGTAAAATACAATGTATTGTTTGCAAGGAAAACAAAAAACAAAAACAGGAGTTATGGGGATGCAGTCTGATGAATCTTTTTCAGAATAATCTCACCAAACGTGGTGTTTTATGACTACTGAAGGCATCACATCCTTGGATGTTTCACACCTACAGGCCCTACTGAATATGGTGTTTAAATAAGGCTTAGGAAACAGTCTGCAAAGTTACAATGGATACTCCAAAAACTTCTGAAACTTCAGTTATGTGTGCAACACACACAAGAAGTCTTGTTGAAACGGACGAAAATATTCCTTACGCACAGCAGAAAAAACACATGATTCGTTTGACCAAGTTTCTTCATGAAGATGAAAATTTTGTGAAACAGGAATTTCTGATGGCTGATGTTTATGTAGGAGGATTCATTTTTGATAAGGCATCACGTACGGTCAAACTCTACACTATGGAATTTTTTGAAGAACAATTTACATCACAGACACCCCTTGAGCTTTTGCCCGCTTGTGTTTGGACCGATCTGAATGGGATTGCTAGTAAAATCTATTACATCAACGAGTGGGATGGACATGGAGCGACATTTCAGCGTTACACACCATATTTTCAATAGACGTGTTGTTTAATTCGAGTTGAGTTGAGTTTAAGCATTGTTGAACAGTAATTAATCATAGTGATGTGTGTCTATGTGTATTGAAAAGATCAATGTGTGTTACAGCGAAACCATTATTTGTATGATATTATTATAATGATATTGTATTGTGTTTAATTTTTATTACAACCTCCCGGCTATCACTAAATAAAGAAACATACAGCTTGGTGTTTTGGGCATAACTTGCTATTGAAGCGTGTCTTCTATGATTACCATCTTAGCTGTGGATGCTGTGATGCTAAGATTTGTGTGGTTCTGAGAATGTTTCTGAAAGCTGTAAACCTTTCTTATTTAATAAATGACTTAATATGGTTCTTATGGTCAAATTATTTCTCAGAATCTCCTGATAGTTCACAACAGGCTAGATCTCTTAAGAAGTGAAGAAGAGGTGGAACAGCTTTCCTATTACTTGTGTAGCAGGGTCATAGAACTTAGTGCACTTGTTAAGTATAAACAAAAAACCACAAATAAAAAGTGTCTCTGGTTCCTTTCGGGCTCTATGCGTTAACAGAACCAAACTAGAACGAGTTATGCACAGTTAAAATGTGACGCTTATACGGTCATATATTCAAGAACATGATGTTATATTCAGTAAAAATGCAAATACTGTTTGGCACTTGCAAACTACATGTAAACTCTTCTTTTCTACTTGTTCAGTGCTTCTCTCTACTTTGAACAATAGGATTCTTGCCCTCATTTAAAGAGTAAATAAACTGATTTGCTGTAAGTTAGAGCTAGTTTGAACAGACCTAATTACATCCGTCTTGAGCATGAATATTGATTTTCTTTCAGCAAATGAAACCGTATTGATCACCAGGTAGCTATTGGTACAAGTATGTAGACGCAGATACAGATGAGGCCTGCTTCACATACAAAGGCAGATCATTCCAAAGTTTCGGGGCAGCCACAGCAAAAGCACGGTCCCCTCTGAGCTTACGCTTAGTTTTAGGCACAATCAAAGGCAGCTGATCATCTGATCTGAGATAACGGGCGGGTTTATAAGAGTGTAGAAGCTCAGAGAGGTATGGCGGGGCAAGACCATTTAGTGATTTAAAAGCAAATAACAGAATTTTAAAATGGGTCCTAAACTGGATAGGCAGCCAGTGTAATGAAGCTAAAATAGGGGAAATGTGCTCATGTTTACGTGTGCCCGTTAAATGTTATGAAGAGTGATCAGATGAATTGCATAGTCCTTCTTTGCCATGAAAATTAACTTAATCCCAAAAAAACCTTTCCACTGCATTTCATTGCTGTCATTAAAGGACCTGCTGAGATCATTTCAGTAATCGTCTTAACTCAGGTGAGAATGTTGACGAGCACAAGGCTGGAGATCATTATGTCAGGCTGATTGGGTTAGAATAGCAGACTTGACATGTTAAAAGGAGGTTGATGCTTGAAATCATTGTTCTTCCATTGTTAACCATGGTAACCTGCAAAGAAACGCGTGCAGCCATCATTGTGTTGCATAAAAATGGCTTCACAGACAAGGATATTGTGGCTACTAAGATTGCACCTAAATCAACAATTTATAGGATCATCAGCAACTTCAAGGAAAGAGGTTCAATTCTTGAAAAGAAGGCTTCAGGGCGTCCAAGAAAGTCCAGCAAGTGCCAGGATCGTCTCCTAAAGAGGTTTCAGCTGCGGGATCGGAGTGCCACCAGTGCAGAGCTTGCTCAGGAATGGCAGCAGGCAGGTGTGAGCACATCTGCACGCACAGTGAGGCGAAGACTTTTGGAGGATGGCCTGGTGTCAAGAAGGGCAGCAAAGAAGCCACTTCTCTCCAAAAAAACATCAGGGACAGATTGATCTTCTGCAGAAAGTATCGTGAATGGACTGCTGAGGACTGGGGCAAAGTCATATTCTCTGATGAAGCCCCTTTCCGATTGTTTGGGGCATCTGGAAAAAGGCTTGTCAGGAGAAGAAAAGGTGAGCACTACCATCAGTCCTGTGTCATGCCAACAGTAAAGCATCCTGAGACCATTCATGTGTGGGGTTGCTTCTCATCCAAGGGAGTGGGCTCACTCACAATTCTGCCCAAAAACACAGCCATGAATAAAGAATGGTACCAAAACACCCTCCAACAGGAACTTCTTCCAACAATCCAACAACAGTTTGGTGAAGAACAATGCATTTTCCAGCACGATGGAGCACCATGCCATAAGGCAAAAGTGATAACTAAGTGGCTCGGGGACCAGAACGTTGAAATTTTGGGTCCATGGCCTGGAAACTCCCCAGATCTTAATCCCATTGAGAACTCGTGGTCAATCCTCAAGAGGCGGGTGGAAAAACAAAAACCCACTAATTCTGACAAACTCCAAGAAGTGATTATGAAAGAATGGGTTGCTATCAGTCAGGATTTGGCCCAGAAGTTGATTGAGAGCATGCCCAGTCGAATTGCAGAGGTCTTGAAAAAGAACGGCCAACACTGCAAATACTGACTCTTTGCATAAATGTCATGTAATTGTCGATAAAAGCCTTTGAAACGTATGAAGTGCTTGTAATTATATTTCAGTACATCACAGAAACAACTGAAACAAAGATCTAAAAGCAGTTTAGCAGCAAACTTTGTGAAAACTAATATTTATGTAATTCTCAAAACTTTTGGCCACGACTGAAGTTACAAAGGCATGGATTACGGCTTCAAAGTGTTGTGTTGACAGAATTGGCTTTATTTTGGCCAGATGCCTCAAATGAAAGAAGCTTGATTTGACAACAGCTTTGATCTGACTGTCAAATTTAAGCTCAGGGTCCACTTTTACACCTAGGTTTGTGATACTAGGTTTAATATAGGGTGCCAAGGAGCCCAGATCTACAGGCGGGATCCCAGTGGTGTCTCCAAAAATCATCACCTCTGTTTTTTTATCATTAAAATTTAAACAGTTTAGCGCCATCCAGGGCTTTATGTCGTCGAGACAATTGAGTAGTTGTCCAACAGAGTTATCATTTTTCTTTTTCAGAGGTACATAAATCTGACTGTCATCTGCATGACAGTGGAATGAAATGCTGTACATTCTAAGTATGGACCCAAGTGGAAGCAAATATAAAGAAAAAGTAGAGGGCCGAGGACTGAGCCCTGTGGAACCCCACACAAAAGAGGAGCAGAGGAAGATACAGAGTCACCTAAGCTAACACAAAAGGTCAATCCGCTAGGTATGACCTAAACCACTCCAGTGCTATGCCACTGATGCCCACCCACTGCCTTAGATAATTGACTGTACACAATCTTCTCCAGGATTTTTGAAAGGAAAGGTAATTTGGAAATAGGCCTGAAATTATCAATAATTGACGGATCTAGAGCAGGTTTTTTAATCAAAGGTTGAACTACTGCATGTTTTAAAACTACCAATTAGGTACTGACCAGGCTCAGCTCTGGGTGATTTGGCTTTGAATATTTTAAAATAATTTGAATAAAAAAATATTAAATGAATGAATATAAAAGCCCATATAAAGTGAGTGGAACCCTCAAAGTTACTAACTCAAAATAATACAACTGTATCCCATACAAAACCTGTATATAAGTAATTGTGTGTGCGTGAGAGTGAGAGAGAGACTAACTTTTAATTTTTGTTCTTTAGTATTTTGTATTAACAAAAGGTTAAAAAAGCACAGTTTTGCAAGAAAACATTACTCAAATATATATCAGAGTCAACTTCATAAATATACTGATTAACTACTAAAAGGCAAAAATACTAGAAAAGGCAGTACCATCGCAGCTATGTTCCTTCTTGAAAAGAAATGGTATCTGTGAGGATTTCCAGATTTCCAGGATTTAGACAGTACAATAGTACTGAGACTGAAGTAAAAGAAAGGAAAGCGAGTTAGACGAAAGTCAGTTGGATGGCTTGAATGAAACTGTGTGGCTGCCCTTCATTGTCTGTTTCTTGGTCTTTGTCTCGACTTAAACTAATTCATTCTGATGAGACACTCATCTATGAGACAACTTCTGCTAAGCTGTGAATTAAAATAATAATAATAAAAAGAAAGAACTTAACTTTAAAAAGAAAAACTTAAAACTATTGAAAACAAAAACTTCAACTGGAAAAGAACTTAACCAAAAAAAACTTGCATACTGAGCATAACAGGTCACATGTATAATGTGTATGCATGACATGGAATTATGCAGTCGAACACTGTTTGATTAAAAGTCCGTTTAGAATGGTTTTGGAACCATTTAATGCAGTTCATATATAAAGGAGTCTCTGAGGTTTTCTGTGGATTTTGATTCTGTGTCAATCAGGGGTCACGCAAGGTGGCCTTTTTTATCTGTCTTTGAGGTTGAAACACTCTGGTGTTATCTTTTTGTGGCTCCAGTTGCATTGTCTTTTAAACATTTGGTCTTTCACCTCAGCTGGGCATAAAGTACTTAGTTGGTGGGTTTTCAGATGGACTGGAGCCACGAATACGTTTATATGGAATTATGTTTGAATGAATCATTTGGAAAATTCATTTCTCTGGTTCATCCTCAATTCCTACAGTATCATCAGCGTGACATCTCCCAAGGGTAGCATGTACAGAGTGAAAAGCAGCGGGTCCTAGTACTGAGCCTTGTGGTATTCCATATTGAACTCAAAATGACATCTCTTCATTTACTACTACAAACTGATTGATTCCAATTAGCGGAAGACTCTCGCAGCGTCCGACGGGAGACCAATGATGCACTTTACTTTCCGCTTGTCCAGTGAGGCTTAACCGTCCAATGCCATGAGCATTTGTCTCCCGAAGCATTATTCTCCCAACGGATGCTGCAAGAGCTTCCTAGCGGGGCGTTCCAGTTCTTTTGGATGTATGTGCAGCCCAACCAACAAGCCATTCAGGCCCGCCAACATGTAATTGCGACAATATAAATGGTAATCAGAGACAAAGTTCATTTTTTGACCAGTTCCTTTAATGAGTGGCTTATGTCTGTGGTCAGTGATATTTTTCAGGTGACTGTTAATTTCTCCGATGGCCATAACGATTTGCTGTTGTGACTCCAGAACAGCATGCGTCAAGACGCGGCCAGACGAACGGGCCTCAGCACTTGGGGGAGCGCTGTTGACACTGGAGACACAATGGGCATTGGCTGCTCAGGAGGGGCGGACTTCGAAAGTGTGCCAGTGGACGTTCCTGCTGTAGTACCATATAAGTCCAAATAAACACGGGCACATGTTAATTGTGATTCGAGTCGGTTCCTTATAAATGGGTATACGCATTTGCCATAAATGCAATGGATACGTAAAAATCTCTGGTGTACTTTTGGTCAGCTACATTGCATGTATTTTAAAATTAAATGCAGGCTGGTAAGCTATATGTACCAAATTTAAGCAAACAAATGATAAATTAGTTACCTTCGTGACAGTCCTGTAGTAAATCCGAGTCTCCCACAGCAACAGACACTATTCCAGAGAGTAAAGTGTCACCCATAATAGAGGCTACTCTCTGTTCAGAGGGTGTGAGTTCATCGACCCCTGTACCACTGCCTGTTCTGCTCACACTTTGGCGGTGCACAGCAGTTCTCCGCTTAACTTCCACCTTAATATCTGACCATTTCTTTTTGAGGTCATTTACAGTGCGACTTTCCGATCCCACCGCATTGACGGCGTCAGCCATACTCTCCCACTCAATTTTTTTCCTTTTGTTATTAATTCCGGGGGACAGAGTTCCAAATAAAATATTTTTCCTTGTTTCTACCTCCGATAG